>CM044899.1:21132965-21381151 GCA_024500145.1 Gentiana dahurica var. dahurica
ATTAACAGATGTAATTGATAATTTTCCATTGATTAAATCATTAGAGTACAAGGTGTTTATATAGTACAACACATCTTGGGGAATAAGTTACGTAAAATAATAATGTAAATAAAATATAATTATTCATCCTTAATAATATCCTCAATACGCCCCCGCAATCCCACGGGAAGAGGGAGTACGTGGAGATTGGACTTGAGAACAGTGAAGCGAGGTGTGCCGAGAGGTTTTGTGAGCACATCAGCGAGTTGATCCTTGGAACAGACAAAGGCAACATGTATGAGCTTGGAAGCGACCAATTCACGAACATGATGGAAATCCAACTCAATGTGTTTGGTACGAGCATGGAAGACAGGATTCGCGGCAAGATAGGTAGCGCCAATGTTGTCACACCAGAGAGTGGGAGCAGAGGTCAGAGGGCATTGCATTTCACGTAGCAGTTGCAATAACCACTGGAGCTCAGCGGCCGCATTAGAAAGAGATTTGTACTCAGCCTCGGTGCTGCTCTTCGCCACAGTGAGCTGTTGTTTGCAGCGCCAACTAACAAGATTAGTTCCTAAGAACACACAGTAGCCCCCCACAGAGCGTCGGTCATCAGAGTCAGAGGCCCAGTCAGCGTCGGAGTAAGCATGCAGAGATAACGTGGAAGAGGCAGAGATAAAGAGACCATCAGAGATGGTGTGCTTGAGATAACGAAGAATGCGTTTCACCGCAGCCCAATGAGGTTCAGTGGGAGAGTGCATGAACTTGCTGACTTTGTGGACGGCGAACGCAATATCAGGACGAGTAAACTGTAAGTATTGCAAGCCTCCGACGATGGTCCGATATAGGGACGGATCAGCCATGGGAGGACCATCATCACGAGTTAACTTACACTTAGCAGCCATAGGTGAGACGCAAGGCTTGGCTTTGTCCATGCCAGAGCGCTAAAGAAGCTGAAGAATATATTTGCGTTGTGTTAGATAGATACCATCGGAGGAGCGCAAAACCTCAATACCAAGGAAATAGGAGAGTGATCCAAGGTCTTTGACAGGGAACTGAGAGCCCAAATGGCGAATGACATGATCAACTGCAGCAGAGGAAGAACCGGTAATGATAACATCGTCAACATAAATAAGTACATAGACAGAGATAGTCCCATGACGGTAGATATAGAGAGAGGTGTCCGCTTTGGACGCAATAAATCCATATGCAGTCAGGGCAGAGGTGAACCGAGAGTACCAAGCCCGAGGAGCTTGACGAAGACCATAAAGGCTGCGCTTGAGGCGACAGACATGATTTGGATAATCAGGATGTTGAAAGCCTTGTGGCTGTTGCATGAAAACCCTGTCAGATAAATAACCATGAAGAAAAGCGTTTTGGATATCCACCTGTTTAAGAGCCCAATTGTTAGTAGTAGCTAAAGATAATAAAAGACGAACTGTAGTAGGCTTGATCACCGGACTGAAGGTGTCGTGAAAGTCAACACCCTCAGCCTGATGGAAGCCTTTGGCCACAAGACGAGCCTTGTAGCGCTCAATACGACCATCTGCATGCTGTTTAATGCGGTAGACCCACTTATTACCAATAACATTCATCCCAGGGGAATAGGGTACAAGTTCCCAAGTATCATTTTGAACCAACGCGTTGATCTCATCTCGCATAGCATCACGCCAAACCCCGTGTTTATTGGCTTCGGTGTAAGAGGTGGGTTCGGAGGAGGTGGCCGAAGATAGAAGAGCCTTGGGTAAGGGATAACGAACGAAATCGGGGTGGAGAGACTTAGGCTTCAGAGTATTAGTTTGAGAACGAGTCACCATAGTTCGAGATGGAGGTGGTGGACTCGAGGGAGAGGGCGCGGTGGGTGATGGAGAGGACTCATTGGAGGAGGAAGGAGGCGTGGAAGAGGTAGGAGGGTCCGCAGAAAGAGTCGGAGACGGGGAAGGAGACAACGGTGTTGCTTCGGATATATTGGGACCGAAGGGCTGGGAATGGGCTGCAATAGTTAAAGGAAGAGGAACAGTGATGGATTCAGACGTGAGGGAAGACGTGGACGAGGTGTAGGGGAAAGTGGTCTCGTCGAAGACAACATGGCGAGAGATATAGACTTTGCCGGTTTGAAGATCTAGGCACTTATAGCCATGATGAGATGAACTATAACCAAGGAAAATACAAGTTTTAGAACGGAAATCCATTTTATGGTGGTTGTAGGGACGAAGGTAAGGCCAACATGCGCAACCAAAGACACGAAAGAAGGTGTAATCAGGGGACCGATGGAAGAGAGTTTCGAAGGGAGACTTATTATGTAGAAGCCGAGTGGGAAGACGATTAATGACGTAAACAGCGGAGGTGAAGGCATCTTCCCAATAAGGAAGAGGGAGATTAGATTGCGCAAGAAGTGAGAGTCCAGTTTCGACAATATGGCGGTGACGGCGTTCAACAGCCCCTATTTGCTCGGGGTGTGAGGACACGAGACACGATGATCAATGCCTAAAGTTGTGAAATGACGAGAAAGACGTTGAAATTCACCACCCCAATCGGTTTGCATAGCTTTAATTTTACGATTAAACTGGCGTTCAACAAAGTTGCAAAAATTGAGAAAAACAGTCTCAACGTCAGATTTTACACGAATGGGATAAAGCCAAATAAACTTAGAAAAATCATCCACAAAGCTTATGTAATAACGGTTGCCATAAATCGAGGGTTCAAAACACGGACCCCAAACGTCAGAATAAAGCAAGTCTAAAGGTGCAGTAGAAGTAAACGTCGAAACGGGAAGGGGATGACGATGACCTTTAGCTAGCTGGCACGCAGCACAAACAGAGGCTGGTGCTTTATTGGACACAGTAATATTTAAAACACGCAAGACTTGGGAGAGAGCTTGGTGAGAGAAGTGACCAAGCCGTTGATGCCAAAGTTCGGGAGACTCACGGGTGGAGAGAAAGGCACGAGCAACGGGGCGGTTGAAGAGACTCGAAAAATGGTAGAGCCCATCCTTTAGAAACCCCTATGATGGACGTGGCCCGAGTAGTCCTTCACAAGAAAATAGGTGTTATGAAACTCAAAATACACAGAATTATCTCAAGCAAACCGTTGTATGGAAAGTAAATTAGTACGAAGCGAGGGGGAAACTAAAATATTGGAAAGTAAGTAAGAGGAGCCAAGACGGGAAGAACCAATATAGGAAATGGGCAAACATGTGCCATCACCGATGTTGATACGATCAGGACCATCATAGGGCTCGGATTGTAGGTTCAGGTTCCGAAAGTTGTTGGTCATGTGATGGGTGGCCCCGGTGTCGGGAATCCACTCATGAGGCGGTGTAGGGGCAGGCTGTTGTTGAGCTTGATAGGCTTGGGCTTGATATGGCTGTTGCCGAGGAGATTGGCGGGGAGGTGGGATAGCCGAGTCATCATCAAAACGATAATAGCAGGCATTTGCGGCATGGCCCTGACGAGAGCATATTTGGCGGGTGACCGGAGGACTGAATTGCGACTGAGCCGCGTCCACGAGAGGAGCCTGAACGTCCCCGGCCACGGTTTTGACCGGAAGATCCATAGCCACGACCACGATTAGAATTTGGAGAAGGCCCAGAATGCAGATTGGCCTGTGGGTTGGCCGGAGAAGAATAATTGACCGCCGGAGAAGAAGGGGCATGATTCTGGAGGCGAGATTCAGCCGATAAGAGCAGGGAGTAAGCTTCTTCCAGGGATACAGAGTCACGAGCAGAGAGCAGGGTCACAAGAGCTTCGTATTCAGGGCCAAGGCCAGCAATAAGATACGCAACAATATCATCGGTGGATAACGGATGCCCAGCCATGGCCAATTCACCGGTTAAACGTTTAACAGCGACATAATACTCTGTTACAGTCATCGCACCTTTACGTGTGGAAGCCAATTGAGTGCGGACTGCATGAGTTTGGCTCGGGATTGGGATGCAAAACATGTCTCGATGGCTGACCATATTTCAGCGGAGGTAGTAGCATGATAAACTTGCATCAAGACATCCTCGAGAGAGAAGAGGTGATGGTACTCAAAATCAGATTGTCCTGTTGCAGCCAAGAATCATAGGTTGGATTAGGGACTGTGGTGCCTTTGTCGTTAACCATGGTGGCCGCCGGTGCTTTGATCGTTCCATTAACATATCCAAAAACCCCTTGGCCGCGTAGATATGGTAAGATTTGTGCGCGCCATAGATGATAGTTTTGACGATTGAGTTTAATAATGTGAATTTGGGAAGAAAGATGGAAGGAAGGGAAGGAGGATTTGGCCGGAGAGTTGGTGGCCGAAGTCTCTGTGATGGCTGAATCATCTGCCATGCTGCGGCTGTGTTTGTTTGTTTGTTTGTTTGTTTTTTTTTTCTTTTTTTTGAATTAGGGTTTAGTGAAGAAGAAGAAGGAGGGATTGACGAGATGAGGAAACGAGATCAACGCCTAGCTCTGCTACCATATTAACAGATGTAATTGATAATTTTCCATTGATTAAATCATTAGAGTACAAGGTGTTTATATAGTACAACACATCTTGGGGAATAAGTTACGTAAAATAATAATGTAAATAAAATATAATTATTCATCCTTAATAATATCCTCAATAAGAAAGACCCAATAATTTTACCCGTTTCATTCTGAGTTCGATCAATTGGCGAAACGTCACGCATGGGTCATTCGCATTGCGCTTTAGTGTCAATTACATAATCATATAAGAGTGATTTCACAAATGTATTACAGGCAAACAAATATTATTATATGTATATATATACTTAACCAAAATAATTTCATTTTATAAGCAAGCGGTTTAAATTTAGGTTGGTTTGAGGCAAGAGAAAAATAACTCAAGCTAACCCAATGCAATTTGATTTGAGTCGTTTCATTTTAAACTGGTTTGATTTCCAGTTTTAATTGGTTTATTGGTTTTTTTAAACCCCTAATTAGTTGCAATTTCAATTTGACTATTGAATGCCGGAATTATACACACCTTCCGACATGTATACATGTGGGAAAAAAATTATTGTAACGCCCCGTTCCCGGACATCGAGTTCTTATCCGGAAAAGGAACGTTCGGCACGTATAAAATAAAATAAATTCACTTTATACGTAAGCCTCTACTACGTCGTATCAAAATAAAGCAAACGGAAGCAAAAGTCTCGGGTATATATATTTTTTTCCAAATAGACAAGAATAGAAATTCAAACTAAAGATGAAAATGTAACATCCATTACATTCAAAGGAAAATACGAAAATCCCAAAACAATGTACGATATCCTCGAAAGGAAAGAAAAAAAAGGTACTACAAGTCTCGGAAGACCAAAAGCCAAAATCCAAAAGAACCAAAAGAACGTATAGTCTAATAAATAAATGAAAGAACACTAGAAATGTAAATATCCAATGAGGCGTCGTCAAACGTCATCATCAAAATCCTCCTCGTAAACTTGACCAACATGTTCATCTTCTCACCCCCAAACACATAGAAAACATGCATTTGAGGTAAGTACAACGTACTTAATAAAAGAGAGAAGCTATGCTAACAATTAAGATTTATAAAGAAAATATTTTTAATTATTTAGTTGTCTTTATATGACCGACTCAATTTAGGGTTCACTTCATGTCCATCAACATGTCATGACTAAACGTTTCTAACTTAACATATCTCTGTTACAACCGCACTCAAGGGCACTACGCATATCCGGCTGGGGATATTCTTGGCAACATATTGGTGGATCACACCAATAGTACCCACGGAAGCCTATACTGGTAGACTCTGATAGTGCGCACGTTTCAGTGAAGTCCCTCCGTACTTAGGGTCTTGTGAACCTACGGAGTTATCCACCTTCAGGAAAGCACACACATCGCGATATAGTCTGGTGCCTATCCAAGAGTGACATGATGTTTAATCTTTTACTAGGCAAGTACGTATTTATTAAATTGTTAACTAGCCACATTGGTGTTTTCAAATAATCTCCCTCACTATTACTACTCTCTTCCTGGACCGCTAGACATAAACAAGGCCTAGAAATTACACAGACGTTGATGAATACTAACTCATCAAAGCACAAGCCTCTCACGCTCTTTCGATGGATCCGAACTTCAACTCCCTTTAAGAGTACATTTGGTGCGAAACTAAACGAATCGGAAGATCATTCCAGGCTTGTTCATGTTTATACAGTGTTATCATATCATAACTTAAGGTTTAAAACTCAAAACATAGCTTAAACAATATGTTTCCCAAAGCAGGGTACAATGCGTGCGCATTGGTTGGAATGCGTGCGCATTCACCGTCTAGAAAACTTGCTGAAAGTTTCTATCCAGCCAATGCGTACATATTGCCTACAATGCGTGCGCATTGCACGACCGATGGGCAACCTGAAAAAACTGAACCAACAATGCGTCGCATTCCGAGGAATGCGTGCGCATTGCACCTGAAACTAAAGACTTCTACAACCTGCACCATGAATGCGTCGCATTGCCACGAATCGTGCGCATTCGATGAACAGAGACTAAAACCTTGCAACCTATTACAAGAATGCGTGTGCATTCCATTGAATGCATATGCATCCTGCCTGAAAACCCTAAACTCGATTTTTCAGCCACTTAACGATTTCTAATCCATTTTCAACACAATTAACAACGTATTAAACTCGGAAAAACGCAGAAAAGCGTATCTACAACAAATCATAACATCTATGATCGTTAGGGCTGGCCCTCATTTTTTTTGGGCTTAAGACCAAGTCTCCGCTTTGGGCCTTTTAGTTGAAGTTGTTTTATTTTTAAAAAGCATACTTATTGTTAGATATTTTTTCATAAATATATATTTTGGTTATCGTTTGCATACGAGTTGTCGTACGGATTAATGTTATCGCAACGAAGCGGGGTTCGGGGGCAACGCCCCTGAAACCTAAACCAATGCATGCATCGGTTCATGAATGGATATGCATTTTCAGATACATGCATTTTCGAATCGATATGTACTTACCCTTTCGTGTAAGGATTGCATGCTTTCATCCGGTGAACAGTGACAACCCTACCCTTTCGTGCAAGGAGTACCTCCATTCGTTTATGGGGTACTTTCAACCTAAAAGGCATAAGTATGCAGACGAAAATTCATAAGTTTGACAACATAATTAGAAAAACTTTGAGTGTCCTCGGTTTGATTCAAACAAGTTCCTGTTTGAATCAAACACCCCCATTGTATCCTGAAAGAGATTTTCATTTGATCCCTTAGTGACAAATCGTGTGGGACGAAACATCTCTTAAAAGACAACGTTATTAACGTGTCTTGGAGTTTCTAATTCTCTGTCAAATCCTAAGTACTACATTTTTTCCAACACTTATCGCGTTTTTAACATCCGTATATGTAAAAAATTAATAAAACTTGTTTGTATGTCTAAATTTTTTTTTCGGCCAAGTAAAATTTTTTATTTGGACTTTTATCGATTGGAGTAAAAAAAAATTTGGGCCTTTATCAAAAGAAAAATTAACATATTATATTAGGTTGGATCGGATTAAATCTACACGATTTTTTTTCTTTTAGCGAAACATGTACCGTTGGGCCCTCCGACACCGTTGGGCTTAAGACACAGGTCTCGCCGGCCTCACTATAGGGCCGGCCATGATGATCCTTAATCAACAAAAGGGCATGATTTTCTAACATCTAAACGTCTTAAAGCATGATCTAAACCTTGTAAACTATAATCGAAATCATAGGAAGAGTCTCTTACGTGTTTGCAAGCAAATCCAAATCCAAAGCCTCGAAAAGTCTGCAGCCCTTCCAACGGACTTGTATCCAAACGATGTCCTCTTCACGACGATTCCAAGTCTCTAGTCTGATCTGAAATCGGTTTAGTTTCACTTTTGAATTCCGATGAACTCTCCTAGCCCCTTTTCTCCTTCTCAATTGCGCAGAGAAAGAACGCAGGAGTTTTTCTGAATTGTGTTTAGGTTATGGGAATAATTAGGTGTAATTTTCCTTAAATACAATTTCCTAAATAATCCACTTTTTCCTTAATTACCCCTTTAATTACCATAAAATTCAGAATTTCCTTTAATTATATATAAAAAATTTCGAAAATCATATATATACTTTTTACACAACTTAACTCCAATAAAAGAAAATAAATAATAATATTTCGTTTTCGCAAAAATGACATGTATGCCCTTTCCCGAAAATCGGAATATTACAATTATACTCACTCGTTTTTTTATGTGTCACATCTCAGAATTTACCATGTTTTTATTTCTCTATCATTTTACATTTTCAATGCATCATTTATTATTTTTTCCTCCTTTACCAACAAAATATTTATATTTCCAATAAAAAAACACAATTTCAATACTAAAAACTCTTTTACCAACAAAATATTTACATTTCCAATAAAAAAATAGATTTTCAATACACATATTATTACTTTATTAATCTGTGTGATTCTTCTCTTTTCGACATACAAAAAAACGGAGGAAGTAATATATATATATATATAAATATAGTGGAGGCCCATATATGTGCAGATTATTTTTTTTCCGGGAAATGAGGTCTACGCATATTTCTCGGTATATATTTTTTTTGTAGGAAATCTTCTCGGTATATAAAATAATAAACGTCTACTTGTAAAGATACTGCTATATAGACAAGGTTAATTATCTGCATTCTCGTCTACTTAAATTTTTAGGAGATATGATAGTTCAACATTTATGGTATCAAGAACTCTCCGACCAACGTGGTTTAGATCCTGAGCAATTTTTCAAAGAATTTGTCCAGGTGGGGTTTCGTTACATTAATCTAAACGAACTCTTGATGGCCAAAATAGTGACAGTCCAACTTTAATCGGCAGTGTACCGAGTCGGAAGTACTATAGAGGTGAGCAAGGTCGTATCCCACGAGGAATCAATCGAGTATCAAAGCCGTTTTCGAATTTAGTTTAGGTCAACCAAGATATTTCAAGTTTAATTACACTAAAACAAAATATAAACTAAAGATACTAAAGAGAGAAAGAGACATAGCCAAACTATGATCCAATTGATTACTTTCACCCCTCCAATCGATTAGCTCGAACGAGTACAACCGACCTACCAACAAATCATACTCTTGATGTGTTTATGGGTGCAATCTTCAATAATGGTGTGTAGACGCCAATGCAACAACCTACCACCCTATGCCCGGTTCAACAGTCCGCCTTTAAGGATTTAACTGACCAAAGCATGATTAACGCTCTAGAGACGCCCAACTCACATTGAAAACCTCACTCAAGAAACCGAATCTAAACAACTCAATCGATTTTACTTGGCGATTCCAAAACCCATTTTCCCACATCATCTCGCAAAATACATATATAAAGACAATGTGTGAAATCATGAATCAAGTGATCAAATCAATTCAAGCATTAAGCACAAGTTTTAGAACACAAACCCATCAAAAGATTCAACTTTAACAACTACCCATTCCCAATTTCATCAATTAGAGGAGGATTTCATCAATTTTCACATGATTTAGCTATGTAGATGTTTAGTACTCATTATAATGAAAGAAACAAGAATTAAACGTGAAATTAAAGCCATAAAACTGAAAAGAGGAAAGATTAATTACCAAAACCGCAGAAAATTGCCTTTACATCAAGCTTCATCAACACCCATGTCAATTGGGGAAGAAGATGATCCAAAATGCAAAAATTAAGTGAAAGCTAAAATCTAAGCTAATTTGAGTTTAATCTAAGAGAAATAGTGAAAGAAGAGCTAATCTAGGTGAAGGAATGGAGGAATGGTGACTCTAAGGGTTTTTGGGGCCGAGAAGAATCAGAAATCTGCAGAAAATTCGCGTTTTTGTGGTGAAAAACGCATAACGAGCCGAGCTGCCTGAAGTTCGGCTCGACAGATAGTTCGGTACTAGATTGTCTTCAGTAAATTGACCATAACTTTGCATGCAGACCTCCTATTTAAGTGATTCAAGATGCGTTGGAAAGCTTGTCCAAAGATCTACAACTCTTGTGAAGAAGTCTAAACCGAATTTCGTCTACAAGAGGGGTCAAATGTCACTTTAAGTCAACTGTGAGTATAAATGCTCGAGACAAATGATCCGTAAGAACTCCGTGGCTTCGGGTACAAGCTCTCTAACCCTCATACCTCATCGTCCGGGTTTACGAGTCACCTATTTCCTGCATTTCCATAGCAACCAACATACCAAGCATAATTCCGCAAGAAAGATAGGCCTCGAAATGGGTCAAAATGCCGTAAAATTGTGAGGTTTTCCATCTATTTGACGGTTTGCCTCAAAGTGAGTGTGCAATGCATTTTGCCCTATAAATGGTCTAAAACTACCCAAAACAAGCCAAGAGTGTCGTAAACGGGGGTTAAAACATGCACCGAAGCATAGTAAAGTTGACTCTCATCAACCACCCCCCACTTAGCGTTTGCTCGCCCTCGAGCAAAATAAGCGTTTTAAAAGGAACCAAAGAGTCAATGTCACACGCGTAGGTCAAGCCAATCACATATCAAAGACAATCGACGAGTAAATGAGTGAATGAATGCAACCTAACCATACCTTAATTATCAAGCAAGCGGGATGTGTGTGTGTGTATAGCTTATCCTACATTCACCACGGTTTACCGGTTTGGATTATGGATGCTAGGTTATTACAACTATACCATAAGCTCATACTTCATAAGCATCTCCACTAATCGAGGCCAAACCGAGGCTAAGCAAGGTCAAGTAGGACTTGAAAGGTTGTAACGTTAGGCTCGGGACGGGGCTAACCGAAGGAATTTCTGAGGAATAAACAACAAAGATATAAAACGAGCAAGCTCAATCATGGGGTGTAACAATACACAACGTAGCTAGCTCTACCCTTCTCTAGCTCAAAAGGAAACTAGAAACATGATCCAATAAATAAAATGCCATATCGCACTATGTCTCAAGTGTAACGAGGCAAAAATGTATAAGAAATCATGTTTCTTCACTAAAATCTCATCCCAACCACCAACATCACATACTAAATCAATACATGAGTCCCATATTTTTGGCTTTCTTTGACTCAACCTTTTATTTTCCTTTCATGACTTTTCTTCTTCTTTTTTTTCTTTTTTTCTTCTTCTTCTTCTTCTTCTTCTTCTTCTTCTTTTTTTTTTTTGATTTTGAACTTGAATTTTTATTAGGTTTGAGTCAAAGGCCATCACATACACATAAAATGAATCGAGCTCCTACCCTCCAATATCATGAAATAGCTCGTAAAAACACCAACTCCTCTCAACATACACACCACTAGACCACCCCACACTTGCCTAAGCAAGTGTGATCTAGAAGAAAAGATTAAGCTCAACTCGTAGGGTGTTCAAGGGAATGTAGACCACAAATAAAGCTCAAGGGTCGGGTAATTATGGGCTAAATACAAACGTTAAATGTCGGATGGGGGTCTAACCATCCTACCAAGGCTTAGAGGGGTTACTGTGGAATATGTCACGGGATGGCTATTTGGCTCTAGTTAGGTCAAAGAAATGCCATAATTGTCGTCCCAAACTCTACCAAGGTCGGCCTTTCTATTTCGTCTCGAAGTTAATGATATGAGTTCTAGGTAGCCGAATTGTGCCTAAGTCTACCATAATCGGTCACTAGTTACCATGGCTCATGAAATCGAAGCTATACGTGCATGAAAATATCATTTCCAAGATAAGGTAGTAAGCCAAGTAACATGAATTCAAACATTCACTACACCGTTTATCCTATCAATGTGAAGGCTCAACATACGAATGCAACATCAATACCATGGAAAAATTTAAAAAGTGCTCAAATTTTTGCTAAAGAAGTGACCAAACACTAAGCATACAACACAAGGGCCAGAAAAACAATGAAGCACATATCAAAGCTAAGCCTACCACCCCCCACTTTAAATGCAACAATGTCCTCAGTGTGTGAATGATAAAGAGAAAGAAGGCTTAGCTTAACCCGGCAGAAAGGCGCAAACCATGTACGTGACATATCCATGAAAGTTCCACTCGAATACTTGAAGCCATGAGACAAAAACACCAAGAAAACGCATGCACGAGGAATAGCCACCGTGCCAAAAGCAAGCAACAAATATCGAGATATAATAAAAGAGCGCAAAGTCACATACACGATCATATGAAACCAAAAAGGGGAACCGACTCGGGGCGCATGCGATGCAAAAACAATCAAACAAGTAAAACAACATCCATGCAAAAAGACACGAGCCAACAACGGATCGAAGAAGAACCACTCAAAAACGGTACCCATACCCCCAAAGTATCACCCTAGACCACTCCTAGCACCAAAAACTAAAGCAAAAACAGAGAAACGGTGGGTTGCCTCCCCCGAGCGCCTTTGTTTTACGTCATTGGCTTGACGGAATGACTTATACGGTGTCAAATTTAGAGTTATACCGTTGACACAAAGGTGGAATTGGTGGATAGAAAGAAGTTTGATGGAGTTATACGATTTGATTGTCAAGTTTAGAGTCCTTGACGAGACTTGATTCCCCCAAATTTTACATTAGGATTCTTTCTTCCCCCATCGGCATCAAACTCACTCTTCTCATTCTTTGGCCACTCTTGAGTGCTTTGACTCACTTGAAAGACCTCTATCTTATCAATCTCCTCATTCTTACCCCACTCATCACAAGGATGGCCTACATGCTCATAAACCTTGATGGTGGCGCTCTCATTGTGAACTCTCAAAGTGATCTCCCCGGTTCGCATGTCTAGCAAGGCTCCTCCTATAACCAAAAATGGTCTACCAAGCAAAATAGGAATCCTAGAGTTGTTTTCCATGTCTAAGATGACAAAATCAGCCGGGAAAACAAATTTATCAACTTGGACTAGCACATTCTCACTGTTAGGACTTCTAATCATCATCATCATCATCCCTTCAACGTACTTGGTAAGATTTTATAAACTTTTCTAAGATTATTTTACGTTTTTTTTAGTTCGATCTTGAGTCGACTCTTTTATAGGAATCTTACCTTATTTGTTTTTTTTCTCTTGTTTTGTTTTTGTTTCTTGCCTTGTTGATGATTGGGGTGATGTTGATGGATCATGGATGGGTTGCATTGTGGTTGTGATGTTGGTTTGGTGTTGATTTGTTTGGGAAATCCCGTTTGGACGATAAACGGGTGGTTTTGTTTGAATTTAGGTTTGGGATTGTTGTTTGTGTAGCTTTAGTTTACAATGGTGCGTAAAGCGGTACATAAAAGGCATGGTAAGGGGGTTGCCAATGAACCTCCTAAGAAGAAAAAGGTTGTAGACCCCACATTAGTCAATCCGAACCAAGGCATCCGTATTGGTGAACGTCAGAATCCTCCTAGAGGTCAATCCAGGGTTCCTTTACGAGATGAGTCTGAGTCGGGGTCTGACACTGATGATGAGCCATTAGTGAGGAAGATGACTAGGGTGTCGGAGGCTCAAGTTGAGAGAGATGAAAATGAGCCTAGGACTAGAACCGAGGAAGCAACTGAGAGAGCTGAGCCGGTTAGACAGAATGTGAGACCTTCTATCCCTATTCCCTTGGCTCGTAGGTTCATTAATCCTAAGGCTTTTGAGGTCTATAATAAGCATTATCTGACGAGAACGATGTTAATAGAGCGAGCTGTTTTATAGACTCAAGTTGATCCTTTGTTTGTGAAGTTATTAAAGGATAGGAAGTGGGGAGCATTGATGAAGACCCCGAGGACTCCGGTTAATGCAACGTTAGTGCGAGAGTTTTATGCAAATTGCTCAGAAACGGATTTGGAAACCGGAGTTGTGATGGTAAGGGGAGTAAAGGTGCCGTTTACGCCTAAGGTTATAAATGACAAATACAACTTGGCACCTTTTGAGGGTTTAGATTATAAAGAGGCGATAAAAGCTAAGCAGGATGCGGGAGAGGATCCGTTGGAGGATTTGAGATTGTTAGTGTGCCCGGAGGTGCCGTGGACACTCAGACCGGGCGGAGATAGGAAGGAGTTGGTAACGACAAGTTGGACGGAGGATTGGAAGGTCCAATGTCGTTTTATTCAGAACAGGTTGTTACCGAAGAACAACCTGACTCATTTTCACATTAGTGACCTCGGGATGTTATATGCTTTGAACTTCAAGCTAAATGTTGATGTCGGACAAGCAATTTTTGACGAGATAACAACGAATCAGAAAGTGTATGCTAGGTGTTTGATTTGCCCTCATCTGATCCACAGTTTGTGCATTGATGCTAGAGTTCCCGAGTATAAGACGGATCATAAGCCGAAGAATCCGAGGTACTTCCAGCGCGAGAAAGTAAAGTCTACAGGTCAGCCTGGGGAGGAGGCAGCACATGAGCCCGGTTCATCTTCAGCACCACCTCCGATATCTCCCCTTCCCTCATTATCTCCCTCAGTCCGGATGAGGTTGAGCATGGATAATAGTATACGGAACTGGATGGAGAATATTAGGACTTCCAAGAACAATATCTTGTCTATTTTGCATTGTATGAGTGAGGGCCGTCCTCCGAGGGACAACATGGTCTTCAACCCCAGCACTATAGATTACATTTATTCGGATAAGATTGAGCAGGCCATTGCGGACGTTCTTCATGAGTCTGATGTCATCTTCTGATGAGGAGCAAATTGACACGGCAGGGAGGGCTACCACTACACAAGCTGGACCTTCTGCTACTCCTACGGGTGGAGCACCTCCTACTGATGATTCTTCAGCCCCGAGGCAGACCTGATGTTATGTTTCTGATTCTAGCTTCTATATTATTGATACGATGATTGTATTGTCCTACTACTTTTTCCTTACTTGGTTCATTGAACTTTTCATGTTAGATACTGTCAGTTCTCGTTGATATATTTTTCTCGATGAATCATGTAAGTCCTAAGGCATTTCGTACTTTCATTTGTATTTGACATTACTATGCTTTCGATTTTCATTGTATTGAATGTTTTCTCTTTTGATCTAATTCGATTTTACCTTATCCTTTTGTTATCATGATAATGTTCCCCCGTTTTCCCCGAGATTTCTTCTGTGGTTGTCAAGTAGTGCAGATATCTTTCTAGACGTTTTGTCGAGGTAACATTTGAGTCATGTTGGAACGAGTTTTATACGCCTTCGAGAGCGTTGGCCTTTTCATGCACCAGCCTAACCAACGGCTCAAATATCTACGCAATCAGCTAAGTATTTTTGTTCTTTTTACATTCTGCACAACCTGAGGACATGTTGTGGTTTAAGTGTGGGGGAGGGGAATGATTATGTTTACCGATCATTTGCTTACTTCGTTATGTTTCTATGCAAAATGAACTAAATTTATCAAAATTTTTGTTCTGTCCCGAGTAAGCAATGCATAATCTTTGTTCGTTTTTTTATATAGTCATTGATGTTATATACTGTATGTCCAGTAAGTTAGTTGTTTCACCCGATATATATTTTTCACGAGCCATGGTGAATGATGAGCTATAATATAAAGCTATACCCTTTTGATTAGTGATTTTTGTTATCTTATAAGTCATGTGTTTAGTGCTAACGTATGTATCGTGACGATTATGATAGTTTGTATTTATAGCCAGAGTATGACATACTGTGAATATCTGAGGTTTGAATGTGATAAGTAAAACGTAACTAATGTTGTTGAAAAATTTGTTTTAAGTAAGTGAACTAATTATGTGTGTCGGAAGCTGGTCGATGATTTGAGTGAGGTAGGTCATATCTCGAATGTCCTATACCACTATGATGACCAAAAGCTCACGACAGTCAGAAGAAGCTACCTTATGATTTGAGTAAGGTAGGGTATATCTCGAATATCCTATTCTGCTATGACAGGGCAAGAGCTCATTCTGATGTGCGTTTAAATGTGAAAATAGTTAAATCAACTTGCAATAAGAAGTGGTATGAATTGAATGGAAGATTTAGTTATCGTATACCTTATCCCCAGTATAAACTGACAGATATGTTGTAGGGATTATCCTCTGAGTATATCAGAAAGGTCCTAAATGTATTCTATCATCTTTTTCAGGATATGTCACGTTTTGTAGGGTACATCTTATAAGTATCAGTTATCTCTAGTTTGAAGGGGGTATTAGCTAGTTTGCTTTGAAATTTTCAAGTTTGGACTTATGGAAGTTTGTTATGGCTATGCACACACACCGGGGTGAACCTCTAAGTTATTGCGTATGTGTTATATTTGCTGAGATGTCTATCTTTTTTTTTCCGAGCCTTGGTTTTGTCTTGTTTTACTCGGGACGAGTAAAAGCTAAGTGTGGGGGAGTTGTTAAGGGTGATTTTATATGATTTATATCTTTATATTTTGTAACAATCTCTCCATATTCGTATAATTCACATAGAAATTAAGTGTTTAATTGATTTATTGAGCAAATGAGTTTTTAAACGGTTTAATCGCAAAATTAGTTAATTTATGTGTTTTATTGATGATTTTATGTTTATTTGGATATTATTACATTTTGCGATGCTTTTAATGACTTGTAGGTGCATAATTGCGGCTCAAAAGATGATTAAGTGAAGATAAATGTCGGATTTAATTGATGAAAAAGAGATAAGGAAGATTTGAATAGAAGAAAAGAGATAAAGATGGAGAAATCGAATTTCAAGTTCACTGAACGAGCGTTCAAGTCCCGTCCAGTTGGACGGGCGTCTGGCATATTGGACGAGCGTCCAGGCTGAAGGGTTTGATTCAGAGTTTTGAGATATTTAGTGAACGAGCGTCCAAATTAAAGAAGGACGGGCGTCTGATCATGACTCAGCCCGATTCGAAGTTTGCATTGAAGGTTGGACGGACGTTTGATTCTTTGGACGGGCGTCCATAAACCGACTTAGCCAAACCGCCTCTGAAATCTATATAAAGGCTGCGTTTTATTCCACATAAGATCATCATTATTCGAACCCTAAACCCTAGGGGCGGCCTAGCTGCGATTTTTATCAGTTTTTACTCAAAGTTTACACTTTTAAATTTCTAGTTTGGATCAAACACTTTTATGTACTTTTATTCAAGTAATTCGAGTTTCAAGGGGATGTTGAGAGGCTAGACCTCTATTGAACAAGTGTTGTGAAGCCATCCGATCAACAATTCAGTTTCGTTTCTTGATTGTCTTGTGAGTTTTTAATTCAAGTTGTTTATTTATCATGTTTATCATGTTTTTATGCAATTTATATCGAAAGATCTTTGCATGTTGATTGTTTATATTGATGAGAATCATGTTAAACCCTAGATCCCCATGATAAAGAATAGATCTTTGATCTAAATAACGAGAGTTTTTAGGTTAGATTTTCTAGGTTAGAAACTTATAAATTTCACACCTTGGGTTAGAAAGCGTTAATCTTTAGGATCGAAAGATAGAAGATTAATAGGCGAACTTGTCTAAGAAATTAGGAGTTCATACCTTGGCTAGGTGAATCACAACTTGGTTAGGAATCACGAGATAATTGAGATAGAAATTTATTGTTGTAGGATAGGGGGATCAATAGCTTGTTCGTTCGTAAATTATTGATTAAATCACTTGAACTTGAATTACTTAGTAAATTTACAATCTTTATTTCATAATAGATTTAGAATAGATTTAGTTTAGATAATTTTGTTCGCAACCATATTTTCCTGGCTTTAGATCTCGATCTTCTATCCAGTTATTCTTATTGTTAGTTTCGTTTTTTTCGTTCTAGTTCTTCACTCTTTTATTTTCGTATCTTTTTAGTAGTAATCGTGACATAGTTAGGTTAGATAATAAAAACTAGATTAAACAACCCCGATTCCCCGTAAGATCGACCCGGTATCAACCTCTATACTACGATCCCTGCACTTGGGGTATACCGGATTTATAAATTTATTACTTATTTATTTTTCATTAGATAAAATCCGAGACAAAAGACCATAATTTCAGACAATGGCACTCAATTCGAAGACAGTGGAGTTCAGGAATGGTGTACAGATTTGGGCATAACACAACATTTCACCTTTGTTGGTCACCCACAAGCTAATGGACAGGTGGAACAAACTAACAGGCAGATCAAGCTTGGCTTAAAGAAAAGGCTGGAACAGGAAGGAAATCACTGGGTGGAACATCTCTCAAATATTCTCTGGCTTACAGGACTACCCCAAATATGTCAACACGTGAAACTCCATTCTCACTGGCATATGGATGTGAAGCTGTTATTCCAGTAGAAATCGGACTGCCATCCCCCAGAACGACACTGCATAATGATCAAATCCAAGAAGAGGAAATAAGGCATGCTAAGGATGAGCTGGAAGAGAAAAGGGATATTGCTTTGATCTGAATGGCTAAATATAAGCAACAGGTATCCCAGTATTATAACTCCAAGGTGAAACAGTGCTATTTTAAGGTTGGTGATCTGGTGTTGCGCAAAAATGAGGTCAGCAGGCAAGAACCAAGTGGAAATCTCAGTCCTAACCGGGAAGGTCCTTATCGAATCATAAGAGTACATGGAAAGGGAACATACCAATTGGCTGATAGCAAGGGGAAAACCATTCCTAGAAGTTGGAGTGCAGTCAATCTGAAGAGGTTTTATGTTTAAGGCAAGTAATTGTCGTTTTATTTTGCAAGTCTATTATGTACTATGAACTATTTTGAGCTTTTGATTATGTTGAATGGCTGTAATATATTTCCATTGTTAAACTCTTCAAAAAAGAAATGTTCTAGGCCTCAGGCTAGGTCGATAAACTCTAAAAAGAGAAAATTCGTTAAGTCTGATAAATCAGACCGCTTTAAGCCCTCAGGTCAGGTCGTAAAGTTCTAGGCCTCAGGTCAGGTCGATAAACTCTAAAAAGAGAAAATTCGTTAAGTCTGATAAATCAGACCGCTTTAAGATCTTAGATCAGGTCATAAATTTCTAGGCCTCAGGTCAGGTCAATAACTCTAAAAAGAGAAAATTCGTTAAGTCTGATAAATCAGACCGCTTTAAGACCTCAGGTCAGGTCGTAAATTTCTAGGCCTCAGGTCAGGTCAATAACTATAAAAGAGAAAATTCGTCAAGTCCGATAAATCAGACCGATTTAAGACCTCAGGTCAGTTTGTAAAGTTCTAGGCCTCAGGTCAGGTCGATAAACTCTAAAAAGAGAAAATTCGTTAAGTCTGATAAATCAGACCGCTTTACGACCTCAGGTCAGGTCGATAAACTCTAAAAAGAGAAAATTCGTTAAGTCTGATAAATCAGACCGCTTTAAGACCTCAGGTCAGGTCGTAAAGTTCTAGGCCTCAGGTCAGGTCGATAAACTCTAAAAAGAGAAAATTCGTTAAGTCTGATAAATCAGACCGCTTTAAGACCTCAGGTCAGGTCGTAAAGTTCTAGGCCTCAGGTCAGGTCAATAACTCTAAAAAGAGAAAATTTGTTAAGTCTGATAAATTAGACCGCTTTAAGACCTCAGGTCAGGTCGTAAATTTCTAGGCCTCAGGTCAGGTCAATAACTCTAAAAGAGAAAATTCGTCATGTCTGATAAATCAGACCACTTTAAGACCTCAGGTCAAGTCGTAAATTTCTAGGCCTCAAGTCAGGTCGATAACTCAAAAAGAGAAAAATAGTTAAATCTGAAAAATCAGATCGTTAATCTATAGACTTCAAGTCAGGTCGAAAGTTCTTAAAATGAGGAAATTCATTAAGTTTGGAAATAACTAAACCCACTGGAACCACAATATGACATATGCTGCACAGGAAATCACACGTCATACTGGGGGGAGCAAAGAATAAATGAGGCACACAATACAGGGTACAAAGACACAAAGGCAAACACATGTTGTAAAAATGGTACAAAACATGTTGTAGAAATGTGCAGATGGTGCCAAGGGCACCAAAATTCCAAAAGTTCCAAAAACTTCCATATCAAGACAACAAAATAACAAAGTTGGAGGGCAACAACAGCAAAATATAATGTTTGAAATTAAGATTGAAGTAGTGGACAGGCTAAATGTTTTCACTTTGAACTTGGGGGAACTTGAGATTGAGATGATGAGCCAGTTTGAGCAGGTGGAGGCTTTTTGCCATACTTGGAGACCAAGTCCACTCCATCTCTGAATTCCTTGAATCTGGTCTCATAAATTTGAGATCCATCATTTCTGTTCCAGCCCGCATGGGAATTCTTGGTAGCATCAACATTGAGACCTGCTGCTTTCATATCTTTAATGGCTGAGGAGTACCCAAACCAGATAATTGGGGCAAATAACATCTTGATGCTATCGGCTAGTTCATCAGACCTCCTATATTTAGCCAGGGCTTTAGCAATGTACTCAGGTTGCTTGCTCTTTAAATTGTCTCTTTCCTCTTCAAGGGTGGCTACCATCTTTTCCAAATTGGACTTGATTTGATTGGCAGTAGCAGTGTGGGTCTGGAACTCATCAGTTTTGGCCTTCACTTCATCAGATAAAGCCATTTTCTCAGCAGTAGAAGTGTTCAACAAATCTTCATACTGCAGCATCGTTTAAATTAGAACTGTAATGCCTCAGACCCAGGTATATGGGGGATGCCTTGATATCATTTAACAACTTCTTGCCCGCTTTGCTCTCAACACCACTACAAGAAAAGCTGGTTTAAAGGGACAAACTTTAAAGGGACGACAAAGTCGTCCCTTTAAATACATTTTTTGGGACGACAAAGTCGTCCCTTTAAATGAATTCAAACATAGTCAAAGTTTTGGGTGGTTTTTTTGGAGGAAACTTTAAAGGGACGACAATGTCGTCCCAAAAAATAAAATATTAACCCCACCGTGCCAACTTGTCGTCCCATTAAACATTTTCAGAAAATAATATCTTATGTACAAGAAATTATAAAATTTTTGTTTTTAGGGACGACAATTGTCGCCCTTTAAAGGAAATTATATTTTTTTTTAATATAAAACTTTATGTTAATAAATAATATTCAATTTATTATAAAATTCATGTTTAAAGGGACGACAATGTCGTCCCATTAAACATTTTTCAGAAAATTATATGTTATGTACAATAAATTATAAAAATTTTGTTTTTAGGGACGACAATTGTCGTCCCTTTAAAGGAAATTATATATTTTTTTTAATATAAAACTTTATGTTAATAAATAATATTCAATTTATTATAAAATTCATGTTTAAAGGGACGACAATGTCGTCCCATTAAACATTTTTCAGAAAATTATATGTTATGTACAATAAATTATAAAATTTTGGTTTTTAGGGACGACAATTGTCGTCCCTTTAAAGGAAATTAAATTTTTTTTTAATATAAAACTTTGAGTTAATAAATAATATTCAGTTTATTATAAAATTCTAATATAAATATTCTAATAAACATTGCGTTAAAATATAAAATTCATTATTTTTTATAAAAATTCCTTTATCGAACGATAATACAGGTGATTTTGATAATACTCTCTACTATAGATTGTCAATTCGTTATCGAAGGATTTATTTGAATCTCGGGGTTCGTTAATAGCGATTGATCTCAATCCCGAGATCCGACATTTTTATCGAGTGAATGAGTTAACGGTCATGGTTCGTTATCGAGCGATCGATTTGAATCCCGGGGTTCGTTATCGAGCGAATGAGTTAGATCGTTATCGATCATTGTGATAGTACTATCTACTATGTCTCGATGGATCGTTATCGGCGAAGGAGTTAAGAGTCGGGGATCGTTATTAAGAGATCGATTTGAATCTCGGGGTTCGTTATCGAGCGAATGAGTTAGATCGTTATCGATCATTGTCTCGATGAATCGTTATCGAGCGAAGGAGTTAAGAGTCGGGGATCGTTATTAAGAGATCGATTTGAATCTCGGGGTTCGTTATCGGCGAATGAGTTAAATCGTTATCGATCATTGTGATAGTACTATCTACTGTGGCTCGATCGATCGTTATCGGCGAATGAGTTAACGGTCGTGGTTCGTTATCGAGCGATCGATTTGAATCTCATGATTAGTTATCGGCGAATGAGTTACATCGTTATCGATCATTGTGATAGTACTATCAACTATGTCTCGATGATCGTTATCGGCGAAGGAGTTAAGAGTCGAGGATCGTTATTAAGAGATCGATTTGAATCTCGGGGTTTGTTATCGAGCGAATGAGTTAGATCGTTATCGATCATTGTGATAGTACTATCTACTATGGCTCAATCGATTGTTATCGGCGAATGAGTTAACAGTCGTGCTTCGTTATCGAGCGATCGATTTGAATCTCGGGGTTCGTTATCGAGCAATCGATTTGAATCTAAGGGTTCGTTATCGGCGAATGAGTTAGATCGTTATCGTTATCGATCATTGTGATAGTACTATCTACTATATCTCGATGATCGTTATCGAGCGAAGGAGTTAAGAGTCGGGGATCGTTATTAAGAGATCGATTTGAATCTCGGGGTTCGTTATCGGCGAATGAGTTATATCGTTATCGGCGAATGAGTTAACAGTCGTGCTTCGTTATCGAGCAATCGATTTGAATCTCGGGGTTCGTTATCGAGCAATCGATTTGAATCTAAGGGTTCGTTATCGAGCGAATGATTTAGATCGTTATCGATCATTGTGATAGTACTATCAACTATGTCTCGATTGATCGTTATCGAGCGAAGGAGTTAAGAGTCGGGGATCGTTATTAAGAGATCGATTTGAATCTCGGGGTTCATTATCGAGTGAATGAGTTACATCGTTATCGATCATTGTCCCGATGGATCGTTATCGGCGAAGGAGTTAAGAGTCGGGGTTCATTTTTAAGAGATCGATTTGAATCTCTGGGCTTGTTATCGGCGAATGAGTTAGATCGTTATCGATCATTGTGATAGTACTATCTACTATGGCTCAATCGATTGTTATCGAGCAAATGAGTTAACAGTCGTGCTTCGTTATCGAGAGATCGATTTGAATCTCGGGGTTCGTTATTGAGCAATCGATTTGAATCTAAGGGTTCGTTATCGAGCGAATGAGTTAGATCGTTATCGTTATCGATCATTGTGATAGTACTATCTACTATGTCTCGATGATCGTTATCGGCGAAAGAGTTAAGAGTCGGGGATCGTTATTAAGAGATCGATTTGAATCTCGGGGTTCGTTTTCGAGCGAATGAGTTACATCGATATCGATAATTGTGATAGTACTATCTACTATGTCTCGATGGATCGTTATCGAGCGAAGGAGTTAAGAGTCGGGGATCGTTATTAAGAGATCGATTTGAATCTCGGGGTTCGTTATCGAGCGATCGATTTGAATCTTAGGATTCGATATCGCAAATGAGTTAGATCGTTAAGGTTATCGAAGAAAATAGTGTGTTATATATATATATTATGAACGAAAATATAATATTAAGGTATTTAATCATAAAAATGTAATATTAGAGTTCATAAAATTGTTTTTTTATAAAAGTTTATTTAAAGGGACGACATTTTCGTCCCTTTAAACAAAAAGTCAGAATTTTTATGAAATTTGGGAGGGAAAATTTGCCAAAACTTTTTTTGGGTTTAAAGGGACGACTTTGTCGTCCCTTTAGACTAAATTGTCGTCCCTTTAAACAAAAACTCAAAAATTGTATGAAATTTTGGAGGGGAAAATTGGGCCGCCAAATTTTTTTTTATGTTTAAAGGGACGACATTGTCGTCCCTTTAAAGATTATGTCGTCCCTTTAAACAAGACACTGATAATATAATCTGGCAGCCTCATTTTTTTTTCCCTCTTTCTTCTATTTTTTCTTCTTCTCCGTTTTTCCTCAAATATTTCCGGCGATTCCACCAAATTTCCGGCAATTGTTTACGATTTCAACAACCAATCACCTCTAATCTCATCCATAAACTTAGGTAAACCAATTTTCATCTTATTTTCGTCAAATATTTCCTCTCTTTCAGTCTCTTTCTTCTTCCTTGGCATAGCTCCGGCGATTTGGGCGAATTTGGGGTGATTTCCGGCGATTCTTCACCATTTTCAACGAAAAACATGTCTAATTTCATCCCAATCAAAGGTGAATCATCTTTTCTTATTATTTTCGTCAATTTCTTCCATTATTTTTGCAAAATACAACATGCTTGTGTGTGTGTAAATGCAATTATTGTGTTAAAGTTTGAAGTTATCATGTTGTGGGTTAAGGTTTCAAATGGGCTCGATTCGGTTCATCCCAATGGGTTCGATTCGGTTTATAGGAAGGTTCAATTCGGTTTCAAATTTACCATTTTTGCTTTTTGGTTATAATTGTAGGGTTCGATTCGGTTTATTGGAGGGTTCGGTTAGGTGATATAATGGTAGGGTTCAATTCGGTTTATTGGAGGGTTCGGTTCGGTGTTATAATGGTATGGGAGGGTTCGACAATTAGGTTGGATAGTTGTAGTATGATTAGTAATGAGTTATTGATTCGTTTATTTTGGATTATATTTTCGATTTTCGTTTGAGTTAGTAGCTAACATTGGTGTGTGTGTGTGTGTATAAATGCAATTGTAGTTAAAACTATAGTGAGGATGTGTGCCATTTGTGTACATGGTTGGGTTCGGTTTATGGAGGATTCGATTCGGTTAGATGACGGTAGTAACAAGTTACAAGTTCAAACCGAGAGTGTGTTGTATAGAGTTGATGCTAGTAGTGTATGAGTATGGTGTAGTTTGGATTTGGATTTGGACTTGCATTGAGTTGTGCCATTTTCTAATGAATGAAAAATTTGTGTGTTGTGCCATTTTTTGAATGAGTTGAATGCTATTCTAGTTAAACGAGGTGAATGAAACGAGCGTGAAAGTTTAATATTCAGTACATGAGATATGGAGCAGAAGAGAGTAGATATATCACCATTGAATGTGTAGAAAAGGCAAGTGAAGTCATTTATGCAAATCATGTATGCAATTGAGTGGTTAGCGACGATCATGGAAATAATATATGCAAATCTTCTTGTTTACAATATTGCGAGTTTGCAGATGATGTGCTGGTGGGCGCAAATCTTCATTCGTGTTTTTGTTTGACATTTTAGTTGGAGAATCTGGATCCTTTCAGGAAGGCGATCAATTGTTGCTGCGTCTGCAGTTCACGATCTTTAAGGTGATTTTCTCTGCTTTAGATTGAAGTTCTTATGATGAATTCAATTGAAAAAGAACTAAAATTGCTTCTCCCAGGGAAGATATCTTTATATCACTAGTCAGTTTCTTTTTCATCGCAATACGCCTAATAGCAAATTGAATTTGTTAACATCATATGCTTTTGATTTTCCGAGTATTCTCTCTAAGTTATACATGTTTCTCCAGGCAGGTATCGTTTCATTCCTAAAAGCATCGATTCAAAGCTTCTTCCTTTTCAGTGAGACGGTGTTAGGTTTGTAGAAATATAGTTTTGATATTTTTTGAAGTTTGTACGAGATAGTATGCACTTTCGGAAAAAATGTATGCTCTTTCTAAACCCTTACTGTGTTCTCTTACTCAGATTTCCTTTCATATAAGGGATTGTTGGTGAAATGGGCATTGAGTGTATGAATGGTTGAGTTTTTTTTTTAAACATTACAGTGTTGGATTTGTTTATTTTCTTAAGGTTGTGTATGATAAAGTTACGGATAGGAGTCGTGGCTTTGCATTAGCAACAATGGGCAATGTGAAAGAAGCCGAAGAGGCTATACGAATGTTCGACGGATCTGTAAGTTTCTTCACCATTTCTCAAGTTGTCATTTCTCTAGTGTAATTTGTGTTGCTAAATTACTTCTTTAAAGTTCATTGTAAATTGGTGCTTAAGTTTATCTTCAAAAGTTTAGAAATATAATTAAATTGGTGCTAAATTACTTCTTTTTTGTTTTGAATCCCCTATTTTAAAATATATATTTTTTCCTATTTTAAAATATATTTTATGGGTTCATTCAATATTTTTTTCCTATTTTAAAATATATTTTTTTCGGTTTTTAAATGAATTTTTGGAATTTTTATAAAATTATTAAATGAATTTCTGGAATAATTATTTTTTCGTCCCTTTAAAGGGTTTTTATAAAAAAATTATTTTTTTCAGATTAAACTTTATTATAAAAATTAAATGTATAATCTTTTAAGGGACGACATTGTCGTCCCTTTAAATGGTTTTTTATAAAAAAATTATTTTTTTCGTATTAAACTTTATTATAAAAATTAAATGTATAATCTTTGAAGGGACGACATTGTCGTCCCTTTAAATATTTTTAATAAATAAATTAAAATTTTTCCACATAAATTTTTTTTAATGAAATAAAATGAATTATATTTAAAGGGACGACATTGTCGTCCCTTAAAAGAATGCCATGTCAGCACGTTGAAATTTCTTAGAAAAGTCCGTGCCACGTCAACATACCTTTAAAGGGACGATTTTGTCGTCCCTTCAAAGGAGCCCGTTGTTTAAAGGGACAAAGCGAAGGGACGTCTTTATAGGGACGACTTGTCGTCCCTTTAAACCTTTGATGGGACGACAAATGCTTTAAAGGGACAACAAAATGTCGTCCCTTTAAACAAGTTTTCTTGTAGTGCACATCGCTATTCTTAGTGGAAGTATTCCACTTGCCTAGGTCCCTAGCGGTGTTGTGCCTAATGAAAAGAAGTCTTTCTTTCAATCGGAGAAGGATTGGTCTATTTCTTAATCAAACGGACACTACTCAAATCAGCAGTTCTTCTACAAAGCAGTACCAGCCAGGGCTCTTTTTAACCAGTTTGCATTGGTAAAAAGTTCTAAAAAGAACCAAAGTGAAGGGGGTGACAAAACACCTACACCAAATCAGGAAACCTGTGATGGCTCTTATACTATTGGGGACTATCTGACCAAGTCCTAAATCATAATACCGGAGTATCTCCAGAAAGGCGGGAGGAAGAGGAAATTTGAGACCGCAGTCAAACTGTTCTTTATAAACAGCACAATACCCAATAGGAGGGGCGGCAGCACTTTTACCAGGCGCTGGTCGGATGGGGGCATAAACGTTCTTGTTTATCCCATATCTATCACAAATGTCTGTGATATCAGAATCCTTCAACTTGGAGTCAATCGCGTAGCAAGCCATCATTTTCTTGGTCTCGTAGGTCCTCCTCAACGCTCTTATGGGCGCAGAAAACCCAGAAATATTACACTCAGTCGGAGGTGATTCGACAAGGGATGGAACAATAAAGGCAATCAAATGAGGGGGAAGAAAAGAGAAAATGAGATTTTCACCAGGATTGGATACTCCAGGCTGATCTGGATTCATAAGGAGTCAAAAAGAAAAAAATTATTATCACACAGAAAGGAGAGAGACTTACTTGTTAATGGAGAGAGCAAATCCACAAAATCGGATGTCTATGGCTATAAATAATGACGGGCGTTTGCAGAGTTTAATAGATTTGATAGCCCTTAGCCGAAAGACGGGACGTTTGGACTACGCCTCGATTGAAAAGACAAAGCGAGTGCAATTATGATGGCGTTTGAGTTAACCAAGGCAAAGGCTGATAGGCCATCTGGATGGTACACGTGGAACAACCTTGAACTTCAGATCTTAATCTATCATAAAGGCTAGACCTTATCGATTAAGATCTGGGGGGGCTTTGATTGGGGGTGACCCGAATCAGTCCACGTGTCAAGCGTGTATGGAGCGAACCAGCAGACTGACCAGGCCAGGGCAGGTCCCTGACCAGAAGAAGCGGACTGACCAGGCCAGGGCAGGTCCTTGACCGGAAGAAGCGGACTGACCAGGCCAGGGCAGGTCCCTAACCTGAGGAAGCAGATCGGAGACATACTCATCTGGAATAAAAAGCAGTTATGACTAAACGTGAGACGTGGGGGCTTACATAACCGCCCATTAACTCCATTATCACCGATAACCGCCTGAACTACGGTTGGACTTGATTCCAAAGATACATATTTGGATACGTAGGCAGCTTATTCACAAAGTTCAGTCCATTCAGAAACAACAACTACTCTCTGTTCAATCCTAGAGCAAGAAATATTAACAGATGTAATTGATAATTTTCCATTGATTAAATCATTAGAGTACAAGGTGTTTATATAGTACAACACATCTTGGGGAATAAGTTACGTAAAATAATAATGTAAATAAAATATAATTATTCATCCTTAATAATATCCTCAATACGCCCCCGCAATCCCACGGGAAGAGGGAGTACGTGGAGATTGGACTTGAGAACAGTGAAGCGAGGTGTGCCGAGAGGTTTTGTGAGCACATCAGCGAGTTGATCCTTGGAACAGACAAAGGCAACATGTATGAGCTTGGAAGCGACCAATTCACGAACATGATGGAAATCCAACTCAATGTGTTTGGTACGAGCATGGAAGACAGGATTCGCGGCAAGATAGGTAGCGCCAATGTTGTCACACCAGAGAGTGGGAGCAGAGGTCGAGGGCATTGCATTTCACGTAGCAGTTGCAATAACCACTGGAGCTCAGCGGCCGCATTAGAAAGAGATTTGTACTCAGCCTCGGTGCTGCTCTTCGCCACAGTGAGCTGTTGTTTGCAGCGCCAACTAACAAGATTAGTTCCTAAGAACACACAGTAGCCCCCCACAGAGCGTCGGTCATCGAGTCAGAGGCACAGTCAGCGTCGGAGTAAGCATGCAGAGATAACGTGGAAGAGGCAGAGATAAAGAGACCATCAGAGATGGTGTGCTTGAGATAACGAAGAATGCGTTTCACCGCAGCCCAATGAGGTTCAATGGGAGAGTGCATGAACTTGCCGACTTTGTGGACGGCGAACGCAATATCGTGACGAGTAAACCGTAAGTATTGCAAGCCTCCGACGATGGTCCGATATAGGGACGGATCAGCCATGGGAGGACCATCATCACGAGTTAACTTACACTTAGCGACCATAGGTGAGACGCAAGGCTTGGCTTTGTCCATGCCAGAGCGCTAAAGAAGTCAAGAATATATTTGCGTTGTGTTAGATAGATACCATCGGAGGAGCGCAAAACCTCAATACCAAGGAAATAGGAGAGTGATCCAAGGTCTTTGACAGGGAACCGAGAGCCCAAATGGCGAATGACATGATCAACTGCAGCAGAGGAAGAACCGGTAATGATAACATCGTCAACATAAATAAGTACATAGACAGAGATAGTCCCATGACGGTAGATATAGAGAGAGGTGTCCGCTTTGGACGCAATAAATCCATATGCAGTCAGGGCAGAGGTGAACCGAGAGTACCAAGCCCGAGGAGCTTGACGAAGACCATAAAGGCTGCGCTTGAGGCGACAGACATGATTTGGATAATCGGGATGTTGAAAGCCTTGTGGTTGTTGCATGAAAACCCTGTCGGATAAATAACCATGAAGAAAAGCGTTTTGGATATCCACCTGTTTAAGAGCCCAATTGTTAGTAGTAGCTAAAGATAATAAAAGACGAACTGTAGTAGGCTTGATCACCGGACTGAAGGTGTCGTGAAAGTCAACACCCTCAGCCTGATGGAAGCCTTTGGCCACAAGACGAGCCTTGTAGCGCTCAATACGACCATCTGCATGCTGTTTAATGCGGTAGACCCACTTATTACCAATAACATTCATCCCAGGGGAATAGGGTACAAGTTCCCAAGTATCATTTTGAACCAACGCGTTGATCTCATCTCGCATAGCATCACGCCAAACCCTGTGTTTATTGGCTTCGGTGTAAGAGGTGGGTTCGGAGGAGGTGGCGAAGATAGAAGAGCCTTGGGTAAGGGATAACGAACGAAATCGGGGTGGAGGGACTTAGGCTTCAGAGTATTAGTTTGAGAACGAGTCACCATAGTTCGAGATGGAGGGGGTGGACTCGAGGGAGAGGGCACGGTGGGTGATGGAGAGGACTCATTGGAGGAGGAAGGAGGCGTGGAAGAGGTAGGAGGGTCCGCAGAAAGAGTCGGAGACGGGGAAGGAGACAACGGTGTTGCTTCAGATATATTGTGACCGAAGGGCTGGGAATGGGCTGCAATAGTTAAAGGAAGAGGAACAGTGATGGATTCAGACGTGAGGGAAGACGTGGACGAGGTGTAGGGGAAAGTGGTCTCGTCGAAGACAACATGGCGAGAGATATAGACTTTGCCGGTTTGAAGATCTAGGCACTTATAGCCATGATGAGATGAACTATAACCAAGGAAAATACAAGTTTTAGAACGGAAATCCATTTTATGGTGGTTGTAGGGACGAAGGTAAGGCCAACATGCGCAACCAAAGACACGAAAGAAGGTGTAATCAGGGGACCGATGGAAGAGAGTTTCGAAGGAGACTTATTATGTAGAAGCCGAGTGGGAAGACGATTAATGACGTAAACAGCGGAGGTGAAGGCATCTTCCCAATAAGGAAGAGGAGATTAGATTGCGCAAGAAGTGAGAGTCCGGTTTCGACAATATGGCGGTGACGGCGTTCAACAGCCCCCATTTGCTCGTGGGTGTGAGGACACGAGACACGATGATCAATGCCTAAAGTTGTGAAATGACGAGAAAGACGTTGAAATTCACCACCCCAATCGGTTTGCATAGCTTTAATTTTACGATTAAACTGGCGTTCAACAAAGTTGCAAAAACCGAGAAAAACAGTCTCAACGTCAGATTTTACACGAATGGGATAAAGCCAAATAAACTTAGAAAAATCATCCACAAAGCTTATGTAATAACGGTTGCCATAAATCGAGGGTTCAAAACACGGACCCCAAACGTCAGAATAAAGCAAGTCTAAAGGTGCAGTAGAAGTAAACGTCGAAACGGGAAGGGGATGACGATGACTTTTAGCTAGCTGGCATGCAGCACAAACAGAGGCTGGTGCTTTATTGGACACAATAATATTTAAAACACGCAAGACTTGGGAGAGAGCTTGGTGAGAGAAGTGACCAAGCCGTTGATGCCAAAGTTCGGGAGACTCACGGGTGGAGAGAAAGGCACGAGCAACGGGGCGGTTGAAGAGACTCGAAAAATGGTAGAGCCCATCCTTTAGGAAACCCCTATGATGGACGTGGCCCGAGTAGTCCTTCACAAGAAAATAGGTGTTATGAAACTCAAAATACACAGAATTATCTGAAGCAAACCGTTGTACGGAAAGTAAATTAGTACGAAGCGAGGGGGAAACTAAAATATTGGAAAGTAAGTAAGAGGAGCCAAGACGGGAAGAACCAATATGGGAAATGGGCAAACCTGTGCCATCACCGATGTTGATACGATCAGGACCATCATAGGGCTCGGATTGTAGGTTCAAGTTCGAAAGTTGTTGGTCATGTGATGGGTGGCCCCGGTGTCGGGAATCCACTCATGAGGCGGTGTAGGGGCAGGCTGTTGTTGAGCTTGATAGGCTTGGGCTTGATATGGCTGTTGCCGAGGAGATTGGCGGGGAGGTGGGATAGCCGAGTCATCATCAAAACGATAATAGCAAGCATTTGCGGCATGGCCCTGACGAGAGCATATTTGGCGGGTGACCGGAGGACTGAATTGCGACCGGAGCCGCGTCCACGAGAGGAGCCTGAACGTCCCCGGCCATGGTTTTGACCGGAAGATCCATAGCCACGACCACGATTAGAATTTGGAGAAGGCCCAGAATGCAGATTGGCCTGTGGGTTGGCCGGAGAAGAATAGTTGACCGCCGGAGAAGAAGGGGCATGATTCTCGAGGCGAGATTCAGCCGATAAGAGCAGGGAGTAAGCTTCTTCCAGGGATACAGAGTCACGAGCAGAGAGCAGGGTCACAAGAGCTTCGTATTCAGGGCCAAGGCCAGCAATAAGATACGCAACAATATCATCGGTGGATAACGGATGCCCAGCCATGGCCAATTCATCGGTTAAACGTTTAACAGTGACATAATACTCTGTTACAGTCATCGTACCTTTACGTGTGGAAGCCAATTGAGTGCGGACCTGCATGAGTTTGGCTCGGGATTGGGATGCAAAACACGTCTCGATGGTGACCATATTTCAGCGGAGGTAGTAGCATGATAAACTTGCATCAAGACATCCTCGAGAGAGAAGAGGTGATGGTACTCAAAATCGGATTGTCCTGTTGCGACCAAGAATCATAATTTGGATTAGGGACTGTGGTGCCTTTGTCGTTAACCATGGTGGCCGCCGGTGCTTTGATCGTTCCATTAACATATCCAAAAACCCCTTGGCCGCGTAGATATGGTAAGATTTGTGCGCGCCATAGATGATAGTTTTGACGATTGAGTTTAATAATGTGAATTTGGGAAGAAGGATGGAAGGAAGGGAAGGAGGATTTGGCCGGAGAGTTGGTGGCGAAGTCTCTGTGATGGCTGAATCATCTGCCATGCTGCGGCTGTGTTTGTTTGTTTGTTTGTTTGTTTTTTTTTTCTTTTTTTTGAATTAGGGTTTAGTGAAGAAGAAGAAGGAGGGATTGACGAGATGAGGAAACGAGATCAACGCCTAGCTCTGCTACCATATTAACAGATGTAATTGATAATTTTCCATTGATTAAATCATTAGAGTACAAGGTGTTTATATAGTACAACACATCTTGGGGAATAAGTTACGTAAAATAATAATGTAAATAAAATATAATTATTCATCCTTAATAATATCCTCAATAAGAAAGACCCAGTAATTTTACCCGTTTCATTACGAGTTCGATCAATTGGCGAAACGTCACGCATGGGTCATTCGCATTGCGCTTTAGTGTCAATTACATAATCATATAAGAGTGATTTCACAAATGTATTACAGGCAAACAAATATTATTATATGTATATATATACTTAACCAAAATAATTTCATTTTATAAGCAAGCGGTTTAAATTTAGGTTGGTTTGAGGCAAGAGAAAAATAACTCAAGCTAACCCAATGCAATTTGATTTGAGTCGTTTCATTTTAAACTGGTTTGATTTCCAGTTTTAATTGGTTTATTGGTTTTTTTAAACCCCTAATTAGTTGCAATTTCAATTTGACTATTGAATGCCAGAATTATACACACCTTCCGACATGTATACATGTGGGAAAAAAATTATTGTAACGCCCCGTTCCCGGACATCGAGTTCTTATCCGGAAAAGGAACGTTCGCACGTATAAAATAAAATAAATTCACTTTATACGTAAGCCTCTACTACGTCGTATCAAAATAAAGCAAACGGAAGCAAAAGTCTCGGTATATATATTTTTTTCCAAATAGACAAGAATAGAAATTCAAACTAAAGATGAAAATGTAACATCCATTACATTCAAAGGAAAATACGAAAATCCCAAAACAATGTACGATATCCTCGAAAGGAAAGAAAAAAAAGGTACTACAAGTCTCGGAAGACCAAAAGCCAAAATCCAAAAGAACCAAAAGAACGTATAGTCTAATAAATAAATGAAAGAACACTAGAAATGTAAATATCCAATGAGGCGTCGTCAAACGTCATCATCAAAATCCTCCTCGTAAACTTGACCAACATGTTCATCTTCTCACCCCCAAACACATAGAAAACATGCATTTGAGGTAAGTACAACGTACTTAATAAAAGAGAGAAGCTATGCTAACAATTAAGATTTATAAAGAAAATATTTTTAATTATTTAGTTATCTTTATATGACCGACTCAATTTAGGGTTCACTTCATGTCCATCAACATGTCATGACTAAACGTTTCTAACTTAACATATCTCTGTTACAACCGCACTCAAGGGCACTACGCATATCCGGCTGGGGATATTCTTGGCAACATATTGGTGGATCACACCAATAGTACCCACGGAAGCCTATACTGGTAGACTCTGATAGTGCGCACGTTTCAGTGAAGTCCCTCCGTACTTAGGGTCTTGTGAACCTACGGAGTTATCCACCTTCAGGAAAGCACACACATCGCGATATAGTCTGGTGCCTATCCAAGAGTGACATGATGTTTAATCTTTTACTAGGCAAGTACGTATTTATTAAATTGTTAACTAGCCACATTGGTGTTTTCAAATAATCTCCCTCACTATTACTACTCTCTTCCTGGACCGCTAGACATAAACAAGGCCTAGAAATTACACAGACGTTGATGAATACTAACTCATCAAAGCACAAGCCTCTCACGCTCTTTCGATGGATCCGAACTTCAACTCCCTTTAAGAGTACATTTGGTGCGAAACTAAACGAATCAGAAGATCATTCCAGGCTTGTTCATGTTTATACAGTGTTATCATATCATAACTTAAGGTTTAAAACTCAAAACATAGCTTAAACAATATGTTTCCCAAAACAGGGTCCAATGCGTGCGCATTGGTTGGAATGCGTGCGCATTCACCGTCTAGAAAACTTCTGAAAGTTTCTGTCCAGCCAATGCGTACATATTGCCTACAATGCGTGCGCATTGCACGACCAATGGGCAACCTGAAAAAACCTGAACCAACAATGCGTACGCATTCCGAGGAATGCGTGCGCATTGCACCTGAAACTAAAGACTTCTACAACCTGCACCATGAATGCGTACGCATTGCCCTGAATGCGTGCGCATTCGATGAACAGAGACTAAAACCTTGCAACCTATTACAAGAATGCGTGTGCATTCCATTGAATACATATGCATCCCGCCTGAAAACCCTAAACTCGATTTTTCAGCCACTTAACGATTTCTAATCCATTTTCAACACAATTAACAACGTATTAAACTCGGAAAAACGCAGAAAAACGTATCTACAACAAATCATAACATCTATGATCGTTAGGGCTGGCCCTCATTTTTTTTGGGCTTAAGACCAAGTCTCCGCTTTGGGCCTTTTAGTTGAAGTTGTTTTATTTTTAAAAAGCATACTTATTGTTAGATATTTTTTCATAAATATATATTTTGGTTATCGTTTGCATACGAGTTGTCGTATTGATTAATGTTATCGCAACGAAGCGGGGTTCGGGGGCAACGCCCCTGAAACCTAAACCAATGCATGCATCGGTTCATGAATGGATATGCATTTTCGGATACATGCATTTTCGAATTGATATGTACTTACCCTTTCGTGTAAGGATTGCATGCTTTCATCCGGTGAACAGTGACAACCCTACCCTTTCGTTCAAGGAGTACCTCCATTCGTTTATGGGGTACTTTCAACCTAAAAGGCATAAGTATGCAGACGAAAATTCATAAGTTTGACAACATAATTAGAAAAACTTTGAGTGTCCTCGGTTTGATTCAAACAAGTTACTGTTTGAATCAAACACCCCCATTGTATCCTGAAAGAGATTTTCATTTGATCCCTTAGTGACAAATCGTGTGGGACGAAACATCTCTTAAAAGACAACGTTATTAACGTGCCTTGGAGTTTCTAATTCTCTGTCAAATCCTAAGTACTACATTTTTTCCAACACTTATCGCGTTTTTAACATCCGTATATGTAAAAAATTAATAAAACTTGTTTGTATGTCTAAATTATTTTTTCGGCCAAGTAAAATTTTTTATTTGGACTTTTATCGATTGGAGTAAAAAAAAAATTGGGCCTTTATCAAAAGAAAAATTAACATATTATATTAGGTTGGATCGGATTAAATCTACACGATTTTTTTTCTTTTAGCGAAACATGTACCGTTGGGCCCTCCGACACCGTTGGGCTTAAGACCTAGGTCTCGCCGGCCTCACTATAGGGCCGGCCATGATGATCCTTAATCAACAAAAGGGCATGATTTTCTAACATCTAAACGTCTTAAAGCATGATCTAAACCTTGTAAACTATAATCGAAATCATAGGAAGAGTCTCTTACGTGTTTGCAAGCAAATCCAAATCCAAAGCCTCGAAAAGTCTGCAGCCCTTCCAACGGCCTTGTATCCAAACGATGTCCTCTTCACGACGATTCCAAGTCTCTAGTCCGATCTGAAATCGGTTTAGTTTCACTTTTGAATTCCGATGAACTCTCCTAGCCCCTTTTCTCCTTCTCAATTGCGCAGAGAAAGAACGCAGGAGTTTTTCTGAATTGTGTTTAGGTTATGGGAATAATTAGGTGTAATTTTCCTTAAATACAATTTCCTAAATAATCCACTTTTTCCTTAATTACCCCTTTAATTACCATAAAATTCAGAATTTCCTTTAATTATATATAAAAAATTTCGAAAATCATATATATACTTTTTACACAACTTAACTCCAATAAAAGAAAATAAATAATAATATTTCGTTTTCGCAAAAATGACATGTCTGCCCTTTCCCGAAAATCGGAATATTACAATTATACTCACTCGCTTTTTTATGTGTCACATCTCAGAATTTACCATGTTTTTATTTCTCTATATTTTACATTTTCAATGCATCATTTATTATTTTTTCCTCCTTTACCAACAAAATATTTATATTTCCAATAAAAAAACACAATTTCAATACTAAAAACTCATTTACCAACAAAATATTTACATTTCCAATAAAAAAATAGATTTTCAATACACATATTATTACTTTATTAATCTGTGTGATTCTTCTCTTTTCGACATACAAAAAAACGGAGGAAGTAATATATATATATATATAATATATAGTGGAGGCCCATATATGTGCAGATTATTATTTTTCCGGGAAATGAGGTCTACGCATATTTCTCGGTATATATTTTTTTTGTAGGAAATCTTCTCGGTATATAAAATAATAAACGTCTACTTGTAAAGATACTGCTATATAGACAAGGTTAATTATCTGCATTCTCGTCTGCTTAAATTTTTAGGAGATATGATAGTTCAACATTTATGGTATCAAGAACTCTCCGACCAACGTGGTTTAGATCCTGAGCAATTTTTCAAAGAATTTGTCTAGGTGGGGTTTCGTTACATTAATCTAAACGAACTCTTGATGGCCAAAATAGTGACAGTCCAACTTTAATCGGCAGTGTACCGAGTCGGAAGTACTATAGAGGTGAGCAAGGTCGTATCCCACGAGGAATCAATCGAGTATCAAAGCCGTTTTCGAATTTAGTTTAGGTCAACCAAGATATTTCAAGTTTAATTACACTAAAACAAAATATTAACTAAAGATACTAAAGAGAGAAAGAGACATAGCCAAACTATGATCCAATTGATTACTTTCACCCCTCCAATCGATTAGCTCGAACGAGTACAACCGACCTACCAACAAATCATACTCTTGATGTGTTTATGGGTGCAATCTTCAATAATGGTGTGTAGACGCCAATGCAACAACCTACCACCCTATGCCCGGTTCAACAGTCCGCCTTTAAGGATTTAACTGACCAAAGCATGATTAACGCTCTAGAGACGCCCAACTCACATTGAAAACCTCACTCAAGAAACCGAATCTAAACAACTCAATCGATTTTACTTGGCGATTCCAAAACCCATTTTCCCACATCATCTCGCAAAATACATATATAAAGACAATGTGTGAAATCATGAATCAAGTGATCAAATCAATTCAAGCATTAAGCACAAGTTTTAGAACACAAACCCATCAAAAGATTCAACTTTAACAACTACCCATTCTCAATTTCATCAATTAGAGGAGGATTTCATCAATTTTCACATGATTTAGCTATGTAGATGTTTAGCTACTCATTATAATGAAAGAAACAAGAATTAAACATGAAATTAAAGCCATAAAACTGAAAAGAGGAAAGATTAATTACCAAAACCGCAGAAAATTGCCTTTACATCAAGCTTCATCAACACCCATGTCAACTGGGGAAGAAGATGATCCAAAATACAAAAATTAAGGGAATGAAAGCTAAAATCTAAGCTAATTTGAGTTTAATCTAAGAGAAATAGTGAAAGAAGAGCTAATCTAGGTGAAGGAATGGAGGAATGGTGACTCTAAGGGTTTTTGGGGCCGAGAAGAATCAGAAATCTGCAGAAAATTCGCGTTTTTGTGGTGAAAAACGCATAACGAGCCGAGCTGCCTGAAGTTCGGCTCGACAGATAGTTCGGTACTAGATTGTCTTCAGTAAATTGACCATAACTTTGCGTGCAGACCTCCTATTTAAGTGATTCAAGATGCGTTGGAAAGCTTGTCCAAAGATCTACAACTCTTGTGAAGTAGTCTAAACCGAATTTCGTCTACAAGAGGGGTCAAATGTCACTTTAAGTCAACTGTGAGTATAAATGCTCGAGACAAATGATCCGTAAGAACTCCGTGGCCTCGGGTACAAGCTCTCTAACCCACATACCTCATCGTCCGGGTTTACGAGTCACCTATTTCCTGCATTTCCATAGCAACCAACATACCAAGCATAATTCCGCAAGAAAGATAGGCCTCGAAATGGGTCAAAATGCCGTAAAATTGTGAGGTTTTCCATCTATTTGACGGTTTGCCTCAAAGTGAGTGTGCAATGCATTTTGCCCTATAAATGGTCTAAAACTACCCAAAACAAGTCAAGAGTGTCGTAAACGGGGGTTAAAACATGCACCGAAGCATAATAAAGTTGACTCTCATCAACTCTCACCCCCTCTTTTTAATTTCTTGTCGTTAAACTTTATTCTTTTAATAAATTCATGGTGTTGTTACATCTATAGTCCTATTTCCAGAACCTTCTTTCCTCTTCCATTACCATTCCATTAGGTGATTGATCGTATTATGCTTTCCTTCTTTCCTTCGGTGCAGGAGTAACATATTCTCGGAAAAAGAAAAATTTTACTTGATTATCAAAGTAAATCTTTGTGTCATTATCATCTACCAAACCCCAACAATACCTGAGCGAAAGGTCATGGGTTCTAATCTCGCCCCAATCACAGTTTTCCCACAAAAACAACAACTATTACACTTATAAGTGTTGGGCCTATCTCACTTCTTATATGTCCACACGGACCTCTCCCCTTCTTAAGGCTCACTCGGGTCTCTCTCTCTTCTAGTAAAGGCACTTCTTAAGGCTCACGCAGGTCTATCTCTCTTCTTATAGAGGCCTTTCTTAAGGCTCACGCGGGTCTCTCTCCCTTCTTATAGGTCTACACTTCAGGAGGCGTATTGAAATATATATACAATGTTAGTTATCTACTTCCCTATCAGCTAAAGCTTTTGGAAGAGATGGTAGTTCAACAAAGGATGAAGTTGTCTTTAAAGTATTTGCCAAGTACAACATCAAGATATAATTAAAGATGCAAGCCTGAGATAGTGGTAAATGGTTTAGATGTTTTAAAAGAACAGCTGGACCTTAAGCTGGAGTGTGGAGGTTTGAACCACGTAAAGGGGAACTTCTTCTAGTTCTTTAGTGTAATAGAAAGCACATGTGACCCCATGACTCTGAGCCATTAGGTTATTGGATTAACATTTTCACTTATCCAGTGGGACAGGGAGAGCGGAGACCTTCGTGGTTAAGGTCTAACCATTTTATAATAAATGATGCACACTTCTTTGCTGACAAAACCATCACATGGAATCACATCAACCAAAGATCATTATCTTAAAGTGCTGACCTGATTGCAGTATTAATTACTCCTTACGTTCCTATTTAACGATTATAGTTGTCAAAAATATAAATTCATGTTTGTCGTATTTACATTTTCAACACACTATTTATTATGTTTTTCTCAATCTATCATTATTTATTAAGGGACGAGATTGTTAAAACAAAATTACATTAATCATATTCAAGGAGTGCTATTAATGTATGAGTCATTGGTGTATGACTCATTACCAATGGTGTTTGCCTAGTGATTGTTACCGGAGCCAGGATCCTCTCAAGTATTTGAGAAAGTGTCTTTTCAAATAGAATTGATTAATTTAACCACACACATAAAATATGAAAATGATCTAATCAAAAATTTTATTTTTCAAAACTACATCATTTTGCTGATAATATGTAAAACCAAATACACTTGACCTTTACGTACGTGAGAGGATCCTTGGCCATTGTTACCCCGGATTCAAGTCCCAAGAGTTTGAGCATAGGCTATGCATGTTCATTATACACGAAATGTAGAAGATCGTATGAAGTCAAATTATATTGCTGATTTTTTTAATCTGGTGAAAATTTTCTGCAAGACACGTGAAACTTATAAAATTGCAAATAACAGACAGTCAGTCATTACATAGTCTGAGCTGACGACGATACCCAATATTATCAATTTATACTATCCTCCATGTATTCAATAAAATTCCACTTGTTAGGGAAAAGTTGACTTAAATTATTTACCCAAGTAGACCATCACATATAGATTTTTATTTATTTACGGAGTGAAATAAAGGAGTAGAAAAAGAAGGAAAGATATTTAACAGGACAGAGAAAAAAAATTTATACGATAATTAAGGACACAACTACTATTATTAGACAAAAAAAATGTTTATTAAAAAAGTAGGCAAAAATCGACCATTCCTTACCTAAATGCACCGTTCCAAACCCTAAATCCACTATTCACTGCAATAAAATAGTGGACTTGACACCCAAATTCATTATTTCCCTAATTCGATACACATACATTATATTTCCTTCGTTTTTTTATCTGTCGCATAGAGAAAAAATTACATAGATTAAGAATTAATTAATATGTCTAAAATATAATATAAAATGATTCAGTTGTCCTTTGATTTTTTGAATATATCAACACCCAATATTGTTAATTATTTCTCGTTAATAGGAGTATTTTATTGGAAATGTGTATATGAATGGATAATAATAATGTTGCAAATTGACTTTTGAAATTTTTTGTATTGGGAAATGTCATTTTGTATTGGAGATGTAAATAGTTTGTTTATATATTATAATTACATTGAGGGATAAAGGTGGAAAAGAATAAATGATGCATTGATATTGTAAAATGACAGATAAATAAAAACAAAGCAGATTCTGAAAAATTACGGTTAAAAAAAACGGAGAAGTACTAAAATTGCATTACTTACATACACTTTTTCACTATTTTTGCGAAAATGACCTCGAAATAACGTCGAAAAAATAGCAAATGACATATTCAAATAAAAAGGGCGAAAAGTTAAAATATAATGAAGGAATTATGATGTTTTGAAGCTTAGATGAATGAGCTCTCCCTTTTCCTTTCTGAGAAACACTTTCCGGCGCCGGTCACTGCAAGGCGCCGGTGCCGGCTGTCTGTTTTTATTTGTTTTTAGGTGTGTTTTATTTGTGTTTTCCTCTGCTCTTTTGTCCAAATTCATCTCTTTCCTCTGCTGGTTTTGTTTCACCGGAAAGAAAAAATATTGGACCGATGGTCTAGCCGGCGTCTACTCTTCTTGGTTATTTTTTCATCTGGTTTCTTAGTAGCCTCAGATCTAGCAAGAAAAGGAGGTTTCTTTTCTATGGGATTTGTATCATTTGGTTTCCTTTCTTTATCTCCCTTGCATGCCCCTTTTCCTTGCTTTTCTACCCGATCAGAAATTGGGTTTTGGTTATGGGTCTCTCTGCCAATGTGGTGGAATGGCATCTTGGGCGAATTTGATGGTGGTTTCTGGCACTGTTGGGGCGGCTTCCTTTACGGTTTTTGATTCTCTATCACAATAGAAGACACATGTTTGTTGTCGGTTTCTGATTGAAGGCTGCTTTGGTGGTGGTGACGTCGGTGTTTTAACCCCTTGCGTTCCGGTGGCGGTATTTCCTTGTTGGCTTGGCAGTGGTGTTGATTGAGTCGGGTTTGGGCTTTGTTGTTTCTGTTGTTTTTGTTTTTGTTTTTTTGGACCGGCTCGGTTAATGTCGGCTTTTCCGGTTTGTTGTTTTGGTTTTAGGCTTATTAAGTTTGGATAGACTATGGTGAAGTTTAATTTCGTATTATGTTACCAAATCATGTCATTTGTATCGAGGTTAAATTTGGTGGAAATCGGGTTCCCCATTTTCTTTTATTTTTTCTTTTGTTTCTTGTGGTATGGCTTTAGGCCGGCAGTGATCCGGAATTAGTTCGGCTATTTCCCGACATTGGTACGCTTGTATTCTATTTTATTTTTTTTGCAGAGACGAAAGACACACACACCCATTCTAAACTACGCCTCAAGCGGGGTTCGAAGCCTGGTCTCCCCACTGGGTAGCCAGGTTAGACCATAGTGGATACCACTAGGGCAATGTACCTTATACTGTATTCCGGCCAGGTTTGTCCACTTGTATTCTGTTTTTTTAGTTTCTAATGAATCCTTTCGTTTCTAGTAAATAAATAAATAAAAAATCTTAGATGAAAAAGTATTCATTTTTCTACTGTGGTAAGAAAGGGAATTAATGAATTATGGTGTAATAGATACTTGTCATTTTTTCGATAAAAAAATCCACTTAGATTTAATGTCTATTTCCATTTTTTGTTTATCTTTTGGAAAAATTAGGTATAAATTCAGCTTTTTTTGCATTAATTAAGTTTTAATCCACTTATCCTGATTTAGTTACGAAAAGGAAAAATTTCATTGTCATGGTCCATTATACCCTCATATTAATGACAGGCATGTTTCGTTTCTTCAGAATTCGTGGTTTAATTTTCATGGTGATCTTGCAAATTACGTTGGCTGAAATTTGTTTATTCGATGGCGGAAGGTAAAATCGATCTCCTAGACGATCTCCTTTTATCCAGATTTTATATGTCGATTTCCCAGCGGATTTCAGAAGCTCGATTTCCTGACCAGATTTCAGAAGCTTCGACCCCATTGGACACCATGGCTGCTATGTTCAAGGTTTGAAGTTGAAAGAACGAGCCCAAGCTCTATTAAACCCTGATAATTTCTTTCCAGCTAAAAATTTATTCCGATGAGTTCGATCTTTTCTGTCTTTTGAATGTTCTTCTTTTCAATTTTTTGATGTTCATTTTTTCAAATTGTATTTGATGTGAATCTATGAGATAAATGGAGGTTATGATGTGCTGCTTGATTTCTCAGTTGTTTATCACATATAAATAAGAAGGGAAAATGTGGTGAACAATTAATGGTACTTATCAAATTCGTAATTTATCCAATGGTGCTGGATGATATATGACTAGAATGCTTTGTCTTGTTTTCATTTTGTTGAATTAAGGATGCAATTCAACAAAAGAAACTCATGCTTTAGTTAGCTGCATTATGCATGCTTTAGTTAGCTGAGGAGCGAAAAATGAATTGCTATTTTTGGGTTGGATTTGAAATCTGACCCGACTGTGAGGACTGTGTTCATTTATGTCGGTTTCTTTTTTCATTTTAGTCATGGTTTCGAGTGGGAATGCAAATTGTTGGCTAAGGTGTTACTGTGGATTGAAGGTGTTATTGTGAAGTACACTAATTTTTTTTGGGTGTTACTATGATTGAAGGTTTTACTGTAAAATACATTAGTTTTTGGGGTGTTACTGTGAGAATTGATGGTGTCACTGTGAGTATTGAAGGTGTTACTATGAGAATAAAGCATTACTTCAAAGAGTTGCTAAAATACATAGTGTGTCATTGTGATGGTGTTACTGTGTTTGTTAATAAAATGTGTTATTGTTACTGTGATTGAAGGTGTTACTATAAATGTATGGTGTTAATATCACTATGTATTATTAGTGAAATGTCTGATTGCAGGCATATGGTATGCTTATTCAAGTTCATTTCACATTGGACTACTATTATTTTTTTAGAAAGGTACTATTCCTTTTGACATTTTGGTTCGTCCCATTTGCAAGGTGGTGAATGAAGACATCTCGCATTTAGATTTTCACCGTCATTTTTCTTTTTCTTTTTGGCTTAATATTGTTGATTGAGTCTCTTTTCCAAGAGTGTTGCTTATGGATTATGATTCGTTCATTCAATTATCTTAATTTTCAGCTACACAAGGTGAGATTAAAGCATGAGATGCTATTAAAAATGTTTCTATTTGGTCTAAGTGGACGGCTATGAATCAAATTGTTTTTAGTCAAAAGATGTTAATGTTGACAATTTGTTTGAGGAAATTTAAATTAGATGCTTCGTTTGGATCACCGCTAGAGAAAAATAACATTAGTATTTATTGGACAACTTAGAAGACTAGTCCGATCTCTTTAGCATAGTTTAATCATTGTGTAGGTGATTGACATTGGTTTTTTCCGTACTTGTTTCCCTTTTAGTTTTGATTTGGTCGGTTTGTTTCCTTAAGACCAAGTGGGCGTCTGTAACTTGATAACTTTTGGAATTCTAATGCCTTGCAAGATCCCTTAATAATAATATCATAAACAAATTAAAATTCCCAGAAAATGCACAGAAAAAGGGAAGAGTATATGCTACAGACATAACCGCCCAGCTACAAGTGAAACCTTTTATTTTACTCCATTGTTCACCGTCGGCTAATTACATCATGATCTATGTGGCGTACATAGATTAAAGATGTAAAATCAGACTGTGTCTCTCGTTGTGGTCGAGTGATTGTGTTACTGGTATTAGTCAAAAAGGAACTATAAAGCTTGTATCCAGCCTTGCCCAATTCTTCAAAATCAATGTAATACTAAAGGAGACATTTTGCAATTCATTATGACGTATCATCTTCCACACAAACACTACACAAATCCTTCTTACAGCAGCGCCAAAACGGATTAAAAACAACCCCTCCCTCCCCGGCTAAGGTGTTACTCTGGATTGAATGTGTTATTGTGAAGTACACTATTTTTTTTGGGTGTTACTATGATTGAAGGTTTTACTGTAAAATACATTAGTTTTTGGGGTGTTACTGTGAGAATTGATGGTGTCACTGTGAGCATTGAAGGTGTTACTATGAGATTAAAGCATTACTTCAAAGAGTTGCTAAAATACATAGTGTGTCATTGTGATGGTGTTACTGTGTTTGTTAATAAAATGTGTTATTGTTACTGTGATTGAAGGTGTTACTGTAAATGTATGGTGTTAATATCACTATGTATTATTAGTGAAATGTCTGATTGCAGGCATATGGTATGCTTATTCAAGTTCATTTCACATTGGACTACTATTATTTTTTTAGAAAGGTACTATTCCTTTTGACATTTTGGTTCGTCCCATTTGCAAGGTGGTGAATGAAGACATCCCGCATTTATATTTTCACCGTCATTTTTCTTTTTCTTTTTGGCTTAATATTGTTGATTGAGTCTCTTTTCCAAGAGTGTTACTTATGGATTATGATTCGTTCATTCAATTATCTTAATTTTCAGCTACACAAGGTGAGATAAAGCATGAGATGCTATTAAAAATGTTTCTATTTGGTCTAAGTGGACGGCTATGAATCAAATTGTTTTTTAGTCAAAAGACGTTAATGTTGACAATTTGTTCGAGGAAATTTAAATTAGATGCTTCGTTTGGATCACCGCTAGAGAAAAATAACATTAGTATTTAATGGACAACTTAGAAGACTAGTCCGATCTCTTTAGCATAGTTTAATCATTGTGTAGGTGATTGGCATTGGTTTTTTCCGTACTTGTTTCCCTTTTAGTTTTGACTTGGTCGGTTTGTTTCCTTGAGATCAAGTGGGCGTCTGTAACTTGATATCTTTTGGAATTCTAACGCCTTGCAAGATCCCTTAATAATAATATCATAAACAAAATAAAATTCCTGGAAAATGCACAGAAAAAGGGAAGGGTATATGCTATAGACATAACCACCCAGCTACAAGTGAAACATTTTTATTTTACTCCATTGATCACCGTCGGCTAATTACATCATGATTTATGTGTCATATGATTAAAGATGTAAAATCAGATTGCGTCTCTCGTTGTGGTCTAGTGAGTGTGTTACTGGTAACACTAAAGGAGACATTCTGCAATTCATTACGACGTATCATCTTACAGCAGCGCCAAAACGCATTGAAAACAACCCCCCCAAAAGTACAGCAATTCAACATGTAATTAAACTTGCAACAAAATATAGAACTGCAGAAAATAGGAAGGAAAACAACAATACAATCATTCATCGGGTTTAATTTTATTCTTCTTTATCAAGACCTTTTTCTCTTTCTAAATGTATTGCTGCACCGTTATATTGTACCTATATAGAGTGTATGATAAAGAAAGATCGTAGTGGATAGTCTCCATGGTAGCAAAACCTCTAGCAAATCTGAATTTTCCAGTGCCAGAAACAATAGGAATTTCAGTCACATAGGCAACCTGGTTGTAATGACCTTGTATTTCCAAGGTGCTACCATTATATTCTTTATTAGTGAATAGAATAGAAACCTGTGATTGGGCGTTGACCCCATCTAGTGAGCAGATTGCATAGAAGCCTTGATTTCGAGCTATCGGCTTCGAATCGGGTCGACGGCCTTGCGTTATGAGATTGTCGGTGACAACAAGAGTGCCGAATTTCAACCAGTACCACTCCTTCCTGGGATGCCGCCAACAATCACATCGGTGGCGTTTGGGCCACCAAAGAAGTCATGCATATACATAGACATCTTTGTTTCTTTAAGACGGAGGCCATGTGAATCTGCAGCCATAATCGCCAGAAAAGCTAAAATTGACCAGATTTGTATGCATACAGCAACTTTATTTGCAGCCATATTGTCCATATTGTTGTGAGAGCTGCACGTGGATTGTTATTTTGAGTGATTAGACTATATGGTGTTCTTGAATCTGTTCGAAAGTGGGTCTTTAAAGGAAAGGGAAAACCCCTCCCTTCCCCCAATATATATAGAAACGGTTGAAAACACATATGAGAAGCTTGCAGTTTAAGAAAAATAAAACAGAAGCAATGCAAACGTAAAGAATGGAGGAAATTGATAAAACACAGAAACAAAGAGAACAGTGATTTAACAGGGTTTCCGGCGTTGTGCCGACTACTTCACGGACATAAAAGAAGATATATTATTATGCAGAAAGTTACGAAGTATTCCTCACAAAGTGAAAGACACATTCTTGAAAGACACACTCGCATTGATTACAATATTGGTATTTATAGGCACAAATATTAATCCTAAAACCTAACCGCCAAAGATCTTTGTCGGAATTGTCATAAATACCCAGATGTGGACCCCAGCTCCAGCTGTTATCCACCAGATGAAACTCAGTTCAATACTGACTCTCCAGACTTGTAATCAACAGCTCAGATGTAGAACTCAGCTATACTCAGCAGACCAAAACGGACTGCTGACTTCAGAAAAAACTTAGTTGCACTTCATCAAACTGACTTTCACAGAACTGAATATACTTAACTAAAACTAACCATCATTTTCAGTCTCAGTTTCTCAGATAGTTCCACCAGTTTATTCATCAGTTTAGAGGTCAAGTTACCAAAACTGACAAATCTCCACCTTGACTTGAACTCTCATTCACAGTCATTCAGATTGCACAACCAGATGTACTTGTAACTGATGCATTCGTCAATGCTAGGATGTACAATACCAGACTTCTCCTCAGAATCCACTCAGTTGATCTACCCTCAACTGAATATCAATATTTCAGTTTACAAGCTTTGAATATTCAGCAAGTCCAGACACAACTGAAACTTGCTCTGCTGAACTGGTTTAGTGAACATGTCCGCAGGATTATCCTTGGTGCTGATCTTCTTCACTACAACCCTCTTCTCATTCTCTGAAATGATACCTCACATCAATATGCTTGGTTCTCTCATGATGAACCTGATCCTTAGCTAGAAAAATTGCACTCAAACTGTCACAATAAATCTTAGCTTGATCCTGATGTATGCACAAATCACTGACTAGTCCTTTCAACTAGATACCCTCCTTGGCTGCTTCAGTAAGAGCCATAAACTCTGCTTCAGTAATTGATAAAGCCAGTGTTGCCTGAAGAGTTGCTTTCCAGCTGACAACTGAATTCCTCAATGTGAAAACATAATCAGTCATTGATTTTCTACTGTCCACATCACCTGCATAATCAGCATCACAGTATCTTGTGATCAGTTCTTGATTATCACCTCTATAAATAAGACCAACATCGGCTGTACCTCTAAGGTACCTTAACATTCTTTTCACAGCTTTCCAGAGTTCCTTTCCAGGTTGAGCCATAAACTTGCTGACAACACTGACTGCCTCAGCCAGATCAGATCTAGTGCACACCATGGCATATAACACTGCCAACTGCAATAGCACATAGAACTCTTGACATGTATTCCCTCTCCTCTGCTGACTGTGAAGCAAAAACTAACAAAAGAAAATTTGATGCCATGGGAGTATCTATTGGCTTAGCAGCTGACATGCAAAACTTTGAAAAAATCTTCTGTATATAGCTCTGCTAAGATAAAAACAGTTTCTTCTCATTTCTATCTCTCCAGATCTCCATCCCGAAAATTTTCTTTGCTGCACCCAAATCTTTATTTTCAAACTCAGCACTGAGAAAGTCTTTCAGATACTGAACATCAGACTTCTTCTTTGCAGCTATCAACACGTCATCCACATATAGCACAAGATAGATGTATGATCCATCTTCCAACTGACTGTTATAAACACAGCAATCATAAGGACTTGTGTTGTAACCCAACTGGATCATGTAACTGTCAAAACTTTTATTCCACTGTCTAGGAGCGTGTTTCAGTCCATACAAGGACTTCTTCAACTTACACATAAAATCTTCTTTACTAGGAACTTGGAAACCCTCTGACTGGGTCATGTATATCTCTTTATCTACCTCACCATGTAGAAAAGCTGTCTTCACATCTAACTGCTCAAGTTCTAAGTCCTGTTGTGCCACTATTGCTAGTAACACTCTGATTGAAGTATGTCTGACTACTGGTGAGAATATCTCATCAAAGTCCAGCCCTTCTTTCTGACTGAACCCTATTGCAACCAAACGTGCTTTATACTTAATTAACTCCTTCTGCCTCGGTTATCCCTTCCTTCTTCTTGAAGATCCATTTGCAAGTAACAACTCTCCTATCAGCTGGATGTTTGACTAGATCCCAAGTCTGATTCTTTAGTAATGACTCCATTTCATCTCCCATGGAAGCAAGCCATTGAGATGCTTCAGAACATGTCACTGCTTCCCTGTAAGTAGAAGGTTCAAAACCATCCACTTCTTCTGCAGCTTGAAGTGCGTATCCAACCATATCATCAAACCCATACCTGTTGGGAGGTACCCTAACATTGGATATCCTAGATCTGCTGACAACTATACTCTGCTGACCTATGTTCTCAGTTTGACACTCAACTGACATTTGCTCAGCTGACTGGATTGGATTTAGTTATGTTTAGCAACCATATCAGATAAAAACTGACTTGGATCGATTGATTGTTGCATTCCAACTGACTCCACCTGAAACTCCACCTTACTGTCAGTTTTCTCAGTTTCAGCACTGGTTTCAGTTTTAGTTATCCTCCCCACTGATGAACTGAGCATAGAATTTTCATCAAAAACTGTATCTCTACTGAGAATAACTCTATTTTCTGCTGATGACCAAATTTTATAACCCTTCACTCCATCACCTTACCCCACAAACACTCCTTTATTGGCCATTTGTTCCAGTTTCCCTTCACTGACATGATAGTAAACTGTGATTCCAAATACCCTTAGAACAAAGTAGTCAGCAGGCTAGCATGGCCACATCTCAACTGGTGTTTTGAGACTGATCCCTGTGTGAGGACTCATGTTGATTAAGTAGCAAGCTGTGGTTACAGCCTCTGCCCAAAATCTCCTTGACAAACTAGCATGAGAAAGCATACATCTTGCTCTCTCCAAAAGAGTTTGATTCATCTTTCAGCTACACCATTTTGCTGAGGAGTATTCCTGACTGTATGATGTCTGGAAATCCCTCAGTTTTGCACAATGTATCAACCTTAGTCCAGCAGATCAAATTCCAGACCATTATCTATACGAAGCCTCTTGATCTTCTTCCCTAACTGATTTTCAACTAGAGCCTTCCATTGCATGAAGATCCTGAATGCCTCACTTTTGTGTTTCATCATCACCACCCAAGTCATCCTTGAATAGTCATGAATAAAGGACAAAAAATATCTGTGACCGCCCAATGACTCCACCTTTGATGGCCCCTAACAATCAGAATGAATGTAATCAAGTGATGACTTTGTGTTGTGTGCCCCTTTTGAGAACTTGCTTTTATGAAGCTTCCCAAACACACAATGCTCACAAAAGTCCAGATTCTTGACCTTACATCCCCTTAGAAGATCTTTCTGAGAAAGAACATGAATCCCTTTTCACCCATGTGACCAAGTCTCATGTGCGACTGTTTTGTAAGCTATGACTGATGAATCTCAGCAGATGCTAGAGCATCAGAACCAGCAACAACTGACCCTTGTAATATATACAGAGTCCCTGTCTTGACTCCCTTGAGAACCTCAACTGAGTTTTTATAGACTCTCAGCACACCAATTTCCTCCTTAAAACTGAATCCCATGCTGTCCAAAGAACTGAGAGATACCAAGTTCTTGGTCATTTATGGAACATGTCTAACTTCACTCAGTTTACAGAATCTTTCATCCTCTGTCCTCAACTGAACTGAGCCAATCCCAACTACCTTGTAGACCTTGCTATTTTCCATAATATATGACTACCATCAATCTGCTGATAACTTGAGAACCACTCTCCGTGAGGACAAATATGAAAGGATGCTCTAGAGTCCAGAATCCTCACATCAGTTTGATGTGCTGACTCTCCTGCCACTAGAACCATGTCCTCATCTGAATCATGCTCAGCTGTTCCCTTACTGTTTTTTCCTCTTTGGACAATTGGACTTCCAATGTCCCTGCTTCTTACAGTAATTGGAAACATCTGTGGATTTAGGGCATTTGGACCTTGTCTTCTTGGAATTTTTCTTCCTAGACTTACCATGCTCTTTTCCACTACTGCTACTGACTATCAGTCTAGTAGCCTGACTGTCTGCCCCAGCTGCCTTATGTCTCAGCTCCCTGGAATGTAAAGCTGACCTTACTTCTTCTAAAGCAACAGTATCCTTCCCAACTATGAAGGACTGCACAAAGTTCTCATAGGAAGTTGGTAATGAAACCAGCAAAATCAAAGCAGCATCTTCATCCTCACTCTTAACATCAATATTCCTGAGATCAAATAATATTGTGTTCAACTGATCAAGATGATCTCTCTGCTGAGTCCCCTTATGCATCCTCAGGCTGAATAGCCTCTGCTTCAGCAGCAACTTATTGGTCAATGACTTAGTCATATACATGCTTTCGAGCTTCAACCATAACTTGGCAGCAGTGTCTTCCTCAGCAACTTATGTGATAACATCATTAGACAAGCACAACAAGATGGTTGAATGTGCTTTGTCCTCCAAACTTGCATAATCTGCAGAACTGGCATCCCCTCTATCAGATAAAGGAGTCCACAATCCTTGTTGCTTTAACAAGGCCCGCATCTTGATTTGCCACAAACAGAAACGGTTCCTCCCTCTAAATTTATCAATCTTCACGTTCATTGCTGACATCCTTTTAATTAAAGAACAAACATTTGATCACAAAATCCTAGCACCGGTCACCGGTCTGGGTGAAGATCAACTCTGTTCAACCAGCAACTCTCTGAATCTTGAATCTGACGCTCCGTTACCAGTTTATTGAAAACACAGATGAGAAGCTTACAGTTTAAGAAAGATAAAATAGAAGCAATGCAAAGTAAAGAATGGCGGAAATTGATAAAACACAGAAACAAATAGAACACATTGATTTAATGTGGTCCGGCGTTGTGCCGACTACTCCACGGACAGAAAAGGAGATATATTACTATGCACAAAGTTACAAAGTATTCCTCACAAAGTGAAAGATGCACTCTTGAAAGAAACACTTGCATTGATTACAACATTGGTATTTATAGGTCAAATCCCAAACCCTAACCGTCAAAGATCTTTGTCGGAATTGTCACAAATACCCCAGATGTGGACCCCAGCTCCAGCTGTTATCAACTGCTCAGATGTAGAACTCAGATATACTCAGTATAACTCAGCAGACCAAAACTGACTGCTGACTTCAGAAGAAACTCAGTTGCACATCATCGAACTGACTTTCACAGAACTGAATATACTTAACTAAAACTGACCATCATTCTCAGTCACACTTTCTCAGATTAGTTCCACCGGTTTATTCATCAGTTTAGAGGTCAAGTCACCAAAACTGACAGAAACAAACACTACCAAAAAAATACCTTTTTGCTACACTATAGCTTGCCACGCCACAAAATAAGCGCCGCAAAAAAGGAACCTGTAGCGTCACTTTTTATGAGCGTCGCAAAAAAGTTGTTTTCGCGTCACTGTTTCTATCAAAAAACTACAGTAAATGTACCTTTTGCGTCGCTGGTAAAAAGTGACGCAAAAGGTAACTTTTCGCGGCGCTGTTTTGCTGGAGCGTGGCAAACAAAAGTGTAGCAAAAAGGTATTTTTTTAGTAGTGAAATGATACACGAAGCCATTTCGTCCCACGTGGGACTTGAGCCTTATAAACCACTGCCGGGTTATGACGACCTAGTGTTAACCACTAGGCCGATGCCTCGTCGGTAAAGAGGTATATTGTCTTTTGCACTACGAGTGAACACCGTATTATTGACATGTTAAAAATATGACGATCGTGTACTATAATTAAAAATATGACATGTTATTTATTGTATCTCAAAGTCAAAACCATTGTGGTGGTGACATCCCCTTTAACTCCGCCGATGCATTTTAGTCTAAAGCATCTCTAACATCACACAAATAAAATAAAAACCCAACTTGGCGAAAATATAACTTCAAGATATGTAGACTTAGATTGTTGACCAAACAATCACATGGCTTTGGAAATTTCTTTGTTGACCATCTTATCACATGGGTTTGTAAATTTGTGTTGCAGTGTCATAAGCTAATAGAAAGAATAATTCTTCACCTTTATCGAAAACATGTAACTTAGTTAATCTTTCTTCGTTTTGCTTTGATTAATCCTCCCTTTTTATTCTTTTATACAAAAATGGTCCATCATCTTCACCGATATGCTGTGACCTATATAGCCAAATTTTTTTGTTTTGGTGTGCCCAATCCCTCATCTTTTAATTTTATATTTTACAACTTTGGTGTATTTTAACATGTTGCCAACCACAAAATCACGGAATCACATACGTGTATCACACACTCAGTTTACTTACGAACAAACATCATAAGACATTTTTTTCACACATGTTTTGTGTATACAGTAAGTAATCCCAGCTCCTGGTGAACGCATCCCTCCTTAACATGAAAGCCATGGGTTTGAACCACCTTGTTTTTTTTAATAACCTAAAACATAAGTCTATTAGCACTAACTAAAATACATATAGGTCACAAAGCGTAAGAGATAAAGTACTACTTCAATTGAATTTCCCGAACTTAAATTACTAGAACTTGATGAACTTCCCTTCAACATGACTCAATTTATTTGTAGACATTATTCAATTTTTTTTTCAAGAAAGACATCAACGGGCCTTCAATCTTGCTTAGATACCACCTCAACCTTGTGCCAAACACGTTATCCAACTCTTAACTTGATTTCAATGTTGTCACCACAATAATTACATAGAAACTTGCCAAACTTGCGGGATATCAAGGATATGTATACCAAAATGGGCCAAGGGTCGGATTATAATGAACTTAACAGTGGCGGATATGTGTGTATCTAGGGGGGTCACGTGACCCCACTGAGATCCGGAGAATTTTTTTTAGTATTAAAATGATGTAATTTTGTTGTAAAAAGTGTCATTTTATTGATAAAAATGTAGTTTTAACCTTCCGTGACCTCACTGAAACAATTTTTGGATTAAAAAATGTGGTTTTACGGTCCGGTGACCCCACTGAAAATAATTCTGGATCCGCCACTGAAATTTAATAACGAATGATTAATTTCGAGTGGGGTCTCATCACTCTACAAATGCTGAGATGGGGATCGGTGGAAAATACGTATAGGAAGGTCATTTGACTATGGTCGAGTCAAAGAAGCGCCAAGACCGTCAACCCTACCTTCGACATCAAACACCTTTCTATTTCGCCTCGAAGGATATCAAGCTTAAGTTCTAATTGCTTGAAGAATCTGTGCATGATTGCATGAAAGTTTGCTTGTTAACAAAAGATTGGAGTATACGTGCCCAATTATCACATTACAAATAGAGATTCGAGGTTAATATGCACTTACACATCACTTTGGTCACATAATTCATTAAGTTTCTTACGTACCCTTGTCTTCAAATCTCTATGCACTCTATTATTTACGGATTCATGTTGACAATTTTGTCGTTTCCTGTATTTTTTATTTATTTCTTGTGAAAGTGAAACGACGCCGTTTTGCTCCAGATTATCTCCCCCACCACCGTCTTTCTTCACCAGTAAGACGGATTCAAAATGCGCACTGAAAGCTTACAGATTTAGAGCTCGTTTCCTCCATTACCACACCATCTCTCTTCATTCTCTTCTCACCATCTCAACGAGGATCGATATGCAGCGGCGGCGATGATGAAGCTTACATTGAGAATGATGGGGATGGATATGCAGCAGCGCCGATGTTGTATGATCGGAAAGAGATAGGGATGGAGGTATGACTTTTGATCTTTAAATTTATATACGAATTTCATCAAGAAAAAAACGTGCCTGCTTTGACGACTTAGAACAGGAATTGTGTGGTAGTGAAGAAAGAAAAAGACGATGTACTTCACGACGGTGAGGGGATTGAAGCTGAAGCGATGCCATGGAAATTGAGACCGAGAAGGGTGGCTAATTTACAAATGGGTTCATTTAACAAGGTTCAGAAAGCGTTTGATGAAAGAGGATCGAAAAATGTTGCTGCTTTTCCTCCCAACTGTACCAGGGTATGGGGAACGGCGGCGGAAGGCGTTGGTGGGCATAAGAAGGCGGTGGAGGAGAAGAAAAGGTTGTGGATCTCTTTATCTAAGGAGGAAATTGAAGAAGATATCTATGCTCTTACAGGTGCTAGGCCTTCTCACAGACCTAAAAAACGAGCTAGAAATGTTCAGAAACTGATTGATGTAAGTTCTTGAAATACACAATTTCTTTTTGGTTTTTTGTTCCATTTTCTTCTTGTGTATCTTCAAATTCCAGATTCTTGTTTTAATTCATAATGCATTTTACAAGATTCTTGCTTTGATTCATGAATGCATTTTGCAGAATGTGTATCCTGGATCATACTTGGTGGGCATGTCAGTTGATTCCTTCCGAATTCCTGATCCTTGTGTAAGTTATAATGTAATTTTTATAGCTGTTGTCAAAAGCACCACATTGAATCTACCTTCGGGCCATCTCGACCTTTCGAAGGTTTAATCCTAGCTTGCATAGATTGAATGTCCAGTTTTGACATTTTCAAATCTAGCCCAAAGTTTGATGCCACAGTAGTTTAGTAATGGTGCCTTTTAACAAGTGCAAATTTTTATATACAATCTCAAAATCTTGTGTATTGTGGAATCTCGATGTCATTATACAACGTGTTGAAGTTTTGAAATCTGGTTGTTTTTCTGTGTATGAATTCTCTATATCATAGTGATGAATGCATTCTGTTTCAGCAATTGACTTCAGCAAATTGGTTTTTTGCAGAGGTAGATGGCAACAAACTATATGAATATACTACGGATAAGGTTTGGTATGGAAACAATTTTTTTACCTATCTGTTTTCAAGTTTGTAGTTTTAGCTGCTCAATTCGACATATACTCAAGGGTTTTGGTGATTGATCTTGCAGATGTGACAAACAAATGGGTGAATGTCGAGCAAGAAGATATGGTTTTTTGGTCTTCTATTGCATTGACTGAAGGTATTTTGTGTGCTTAATTATTATAAAAATGATATACGAGGGAAAGTATAAGTATGTTCATTTTCGCGTTTGCTCTATCGTATTATAAGTTTCAGGGGCTGAATTAGTTTAAAGAGTAAAGTATATGTTCTTTTAATGTTGCCTTTTGGTTATGTAAAGATCTTGAACAATATTACTTGGTAATGGATTCCAATCATTTTGAATCTGTGTTTCATCACTACATTGTCTCTTCTGTGGTTAATTTTATCTTCTTTAGAGGGAAAAGACGGTGTCCCGACTCTGTTTTTGGCCAAAAATTCATGCTATTGATTGATCTGTGCATCACATATGCTATATTGTAGTATTTTGAACAATTTGAAAGTCTGAATTTGGTGGTGTTCATTGGAGTTCTTGAAAGTTTGCAGATGCTCAACGACATTATGTGAGCAGCTGTAAGAATTTACGATGTCTATGAACTCTTATCCGCCATTGATTCTGTTGTTTGTGTTATATTAGCTATTTTTTGCCCGATCTGACAGGAGTTTGATGTGCTCATCACATCTTTGCCTCCTGTTTAGAAGCTCTACTATAATTTTTGCTTTATCTGATAATTATTCAGTATGATTTCATACTTTGGCTTTTTTATTAAAGTAAAATAATTGAAGAACAGCTAAATATCCTAAGAGCAATTATATCAGTGCCCTGACTTATTGTGAGCTTATGTAATCGTTGATCCGGTTGTACACAGGGTATTTAACGGCGATTGTACAACCAAGAAGGTTTATGAAGAAGGAGCTAAAGAAGTTGCCCTTTCAGTAGTTAATGGGATCAATTGTGAGTTCTTCGGGTTTCAATTACTTTTTAAACCAAAACTTTATTTTGTTTGTAAAATAATGATTGTTCTTGTCAGCAATTGTTTTTGCATATGGACAAACAAGCAGTGGAAAGACCTATATCATGACCGGAATAACCGAATATACCATATCAGATATTTATGAATATGTACATAAGGTAATAATAAATGTTGTACTTATGTATTGAATTGTATTTATAGGGCTTTACCTACTTAATCACCATACCATTTGATGATTTTCAGCACAATGAAAGAGAGTTCATTTTGGAGTTTTCTTCAATGGAGATCTACAACGAGTGTGTACGGGATCTCCTTAGCACGGATAGTACACCTCTTAGGCTGCTAGACAATCCTGAGGTATATACATCTATTTAACCTTTTGTTTTTGTTTTTTTGGTTAGTGTTTATATTGTATTGGCTTTAGTGTGCTTCTAAATGTAGAGGGGGATCATAGTTGAAAAACTCACCGAATAAGTACTACGAGATTGGATTCATGTAAAAGAGCTCCTATCTGTATGTGAAGTGATAGGAGTCAACTTTACGTGACTCCGCTACATTGTTTGGCCTCCGTTTACCACATTTTCAGCACATTTTTGGATGATTTAGACCACTTTCGGGGTAATATTGTGAGTTCCTAGCACGGGGGGTAATTCTGTCATTTTTGATAGTTTACCACCCTTTTTCGATGATATTGACCCCATTCCCGAGCACGTTTACCCTTTGGAATGTTTTGGTTGTTTTTGGTTATTGTGATGATGTAGGGTATTGGTATCTCGATGACCCGAAAGGCAAGGGTTTACAATGAGAAACATGACCGAGGTGAGAAAAGAGGTGAAAAAGGGAGAAAAAAGTGAAGAATTGGTGGCACAGGATCCAAACGCTGGTTTGGAACTCTCAAACCAGCGTTCCAGACCCCCAAACTGGCGTTCCAAGCCCAAACCAGCGTTCCAGAGTTGCCAGAGTCAAACAGAGTTCAGCCCCTTCAAACGCTGGTTCAGCAACTACCTCAAACCAGCGTTCCAGGCCTCTCGAACGCACGTTCCCTGCCTTCAAACCAGCGTTCTGCAAGACAGAAGCCCTAAGCTGCCCAGAATTTCAAGCAGAACGCACGTTCCACTTGTTTGGAACCAGCGTTCGAACCAAAATCTGCAGGATTTTCCCTCCACCTATAAATACCCCCCTTAGTCCATTTTGGGAATAATTCATCTTCTTAGCCAAACTCCACCCCTTTCATAGCTCGAATTTTGTAATAGCTTAGAATACTCTCTCTTAGTGTAAATCAACAACATCTTAGCTTAATCTTTCCATTTCTTAGCTTAGATTTTCATTTCAAATACTAAGAGACCACCTTTTAATTACTTCTATATTTTGTACTTTTTGGATCTCAACTCGAATTTCTGCAATTTTATGGTATATCTCTCTTCTCTTTTACTTGTTATGGCTCTTATTTACTGTTTTATGCATGTTTTGATTAGTATAATGTGTAGCTAAACATCTTCATAGCCGAATCATGTGAAATTCGGTGAACTCACCCTTTGGGTGATGAAATTGGGAGTGGGTAGTGCTTTTTATTGTTGTTTCTTGCATCTTTCACGTCTTAGAACTTGTTATAATGGATTTGGACTAGATTGATCACCTAGGTCAAAAGTCACACACACCACTCTTGAGAGTTGTTCAGAGAGAGGGGTGTGGGGAAAAGGGTTCTAGGATCGTATTGTAGTGCGAGGTTACTCGTTGTTAATGTTTAAACGGCTCTCGTGTATGATTGTCTTGTGAATGAATCTCTCTTAGGAAAGGTTAGTTGACTTGGCATAAGGTGTTGGGGAAGAGTTGTTCAGACCTTAGCACCGGAATTAGGAGTACGTACCCGTGAAATTGAATGTAAGAGTTCGTCCGTTTTTTGCACACTCCCGGTTTTGTCATTCCTTAGGGTGAAACTAGCTATTTTGATCATGGTTCGGCTATGTCTCTTTAACTATCTTTAAAACTTAGTAGTTTAATCTTCTTTCTTTCTTTTTATCTTTAGACTCGTTAGTTAGAATCACTCAGTGTCGTTGTAGTAAACAAAACCTTAAGAACTTTGATCACCTAGACTAAGCATTACGTCCACTTTGGTACTTACAAACACGATTCCTTTGGGTTCGACCTCGTACTCCTGTAGCTATTCTAGCAATCGACCCGGTACACTGCCGGTTAGAGAGTTAGTTTACCCACGGTTTCGAGTCTTTACAAATTGTTTTTGAAGGGGTAGATTAAATGCTCATCAAAATGGCACCGTTGCCGGGGAATTGTGTGCTATTTGTGATATCTTGTAAGTGAACCGAAGGCTTGGGCCTAGGTTTTATTTTACCATTTTCTTGTTTTTTGCTTGTTGTAGTGCATGACCCAGAGATCTCAAACACCACTCGAGCCATACATAGACGGGATTGAAGCTTACGCGAGGCGTAGAAATAGTCAACGAAGAAGAGGTCGTCAAGTAGAAGAATCGATTCCGGTTTTTGAAGAGAACAACTCGGGTGAGTTGGGAGAAGGATCCGACATGGCACAACAAGGTGGACAAGGTTTGGAAGGAAATTTGGGAAATGATAACGGAGTCCCAATTCAAAACCCGCCTCTCGTCAACAACAACGCACAAGGAGTTGGGAATGGACAAGGGATTAACCATGTGAATGTGAATGGGCCTATTCCTCAGAATGTTCAACATGAGGTCCAAGGGAATCAAATGGATCCCGCTCTTATGCAACAATTCAATGCATGGATGTTGAACCAGTTCCAATAAAACCAAAACCAAGCTCACAATCAAGGTGCAAACACGATGCCAAATTGGTTTAACGGTCAACAAGAGCAAAACCAAGGCGGTTTGACTTGTAGAGACTTTGTGCTAGCTCCTACGGCAAACATGGGGCATAGTCCAATCCGAATGCCACCGGTAGCCGCCAACAACTTGGAATTGAATAGGAACATCATACATTTGTTGGGAGACAACGCTATATTCAAGGGAACCGCTTTAGAAAATCCTCACTTATTCATTGATCATTTTCTCCAAATAGTGAACTCGACAAAGATCAATGGAGTGAGTGATGAGGCGCTCAAACTTATGCTTTCCCTTTCGCCTTGAAAGAGCAAGCTAAGAGGTGGTATGATTCGTTGCCTAATGACTCTTTACACACATGGGAAGAAGTGGTTAACACTTTTCTACTCAAATATTACCCCCCGTCGAAGACCATGGATATGAAAGAAGCTATCATGTCATTCAATGCATACGAAGGAGAAGAGCTTCATGAGTCATGGGATCGGTTTAAGGCTTTGTTGAGGGAGTGCCCGGGGCACGGATTGAGATCGTACGAGGTAGTTCATGCTTTCTTCCGGGGTTTAGACCAAGTGCATCAAAGTACCTTACATGCTTCGTGTAATGGAGATATTATGAGTATGGTACCTGAAGTGGCTATGAACCAAATTGAGAAGATTTCCGAGACCTCGAGGCAATATATATCGTCAAGTAGAAAGGGGACAAGAAGCAAGAAGCCCGGTTTGGTTGAAGTGAAAGAAGTTGAAGCAAATGATCAATATCATGCTCAAGTACAAGCGATGGAGCAACAGTTGGGGAGATTGCAAAAAGAGAATGAGAGTGCTAAGCTCTGCCAAATTTGTAGTGGATCACATTCGGCAAAGGATTGTAGGATGACAACCAAAGCTCAAAATATGGCTTATCCTCAATCCTCAACTCATGGGCAACCTAGTACTCTACCTCAAGATAACATGAATGAGTTGGCTAAACGGATGATGAGCATTTGCTCTATGGAGCAATGGAATACGGGGTCCCAATATCAAAATCAGTCACAAAGCCCCTATCAAGGCCAATATATGGGGGAACAACAAGGTGGGCAACCGTATGAAGAATCCCAAGATGTGAACTATGTGGGACAAGGTCAAGGAGGGAACTATGGAAATCAAGGTGATGGTTCTTGGAGGAATAACAACAATCAAGGTTGGAACCGGAATCAAAACCAAGGCCAAAACCAAGGTTATAGACAAGGCCAAAATCAAAGCCAATCTTCACAAGGGCATGTCTATCAACCTCCACACCAAAGGCAACAAGGAGGGTATAATCAACAGGGTTCTAACAATCATCAAAACCCTCCTCCTTTGGCTCCTATACCTCAAAAGAGTTCAACCGATGTCATCTTAGAACAAATAAACAAAAACTTTGCGGAGATTAAAAAAGACATGGTTGAGATGAACTACAAACATGGGTCCACCATAAAAAATCTTGAGACTCAATTTGGTCAAGTGGTGGAACATGTTAAGTTGAAGGGCGGTTTACCGAGTAACACCGAAAAAAATCTGAGAAGTGTAAACGCCATCATAACTCGAAGTGGCAAAGTGTTGAGAACTAATGGAGAGAAGAAAGTCTTGTGGGAGGACAAGGTTAGAAAAACTTCCATTGAGACCGAAGCGGGAGCTATGGATGGTGATATAGATGGGATTGAAGATGATAAGGATCATGGGGAGTATGTCAAGAAGAAAGAAGTTGAAAGGAAAGAAGCTCAAGCTCGGGGAGATTATGTGGTTATCGATGTGAAAGTGGAGGAGTCAACTAGAAGAGAAGGGAAAGAGCCAATGAAAGAGCCGTCTTCCCCACGCTCCAAAGGTAAGAAAGGTATGATCTCTCCTCCTTCTAAAGATTTTGATTTGAGTACTCTCCCGTATCCCCCTAAGAATCATAGACAAAGTTGCTTGAATAAGGCACAAACTCGATTCATTGAGATTTTACGAAAAATTGATTTGAACATTCCTTTCCTTGAAGCACTTGCAAACATGCCCTCGTATTGTAAGTTTTTGAAAGAGTTACTAACTAAAAAGGGTAAGATGCAAGAAGTTGTGTGTTTAAATGAAGAGTGTTCCGCTATTTTTAATGGAAAGTCTAAGATTCCCCCGAAAGTTAGGGACAAGGGTAGTTTTACTATCCCGGTTACTATTGGTACGACTCATTTTCCTAGTGTCTTATGTGATTTGGGGGCTAGTGTAAGCCTAATGCCCCGTGCTATATATGAGAGTCTTAACCTAGGAGAGTTGGAGCCAACGGGGATGACCCTTCAAATGGCGGATAGGTCTATAAGGGAGCCTATGGGAGTGATAGAGGATGTCATAGTGAAAGTGGATAAGTTTGCCTTCCCGGTAGATTTTGTGGTGCTAGACATGGAGATGGACTCCAAAACACCTTTGTTGTTAGGACGTCCCTTTTTAAATACCGGGAGGACTTTGATAGATGTTGCGAGCGGTGAGATAATATTGAGAGTTGGAGATGAAAAAGTCGCGGTCAATGTCTATAAAGCCATGAAACATCCTAAGGAAAGCACCGAGGACTGTTTTTCTATTGATGCTATATATCCTTGCGTTTCGGAACATGTTGACATGCAGGTATATAAAGATGAATCCGATGAATGCATGGAAAAAGTGAGTACGGAAACCGATGAAGAAGAAGAGTTGGAAGAGGAAGCAAAAGAGCTCGAAGAGACGGCTTTCGTGGGTGAAAGGTGGACCGAGAAGATTGATCTTGGGCTTGAAGGAGAGCTAGAAAAGCCATCAATTGAGGATCCACCGAAAGATTTGAAAATGAAGCCGCTTCCACCTCATTTGAAGTATGTTCTTCTTGAAAATAATGATTTACTTCCTTTGATTATTTCTTCTACACTAACGGCTTTGCAGGAAGATGAGTTAGTGAGGATGCTTAAGAAGCATAAGCGTGCTTTCGGGTGGAAGATGTGCGATCTTAAGGGTATTAGTCCCACCATTTGCCAACACAAGATTATTCTGGAAGATGGAGCAAAGCCGGTAAGGCAACCCCAAAGAAGACTCAATCCCCACCTCCAAGAGGTTGTGAGGAAGGATTGTTAGGAAATCACTAGTTTAACGCAGCGGAATTTAAAATTTGATTTCCTTTTCTAGATCGTTCTTCGTTTAATGCAACAAACACGTTAAGTAGTTTGACGGTTATACCTTAGATGATCTACAAGATCGTCGCTTTGACCGCCAACGGAGAGTAGTTCAATGCGCAAGCCGTCCACGCGTCCGGCCTCTATCGCTAATCCACACGAACCCCTCGCCGGAATCCTCCTTGGATTGCTATCAGAAAAACTCCGGCTGCTAGACCGGACCTTTTCTTCCCTCACAAACTCACTATGGAGAGCTCTCTATTTTACACAAGAATTATGAACTCTTGCAATTGTGTTGTACAAAAGAGCTTGACACCCACTTCCTTTTTCTAGAGAAGGTGGCGCCCCATCTCAAGTGTGGAGGAGAAGAAAACCTTTTTCCAATAAAATAAGGAAAATCAATTAGATTGATTTATCTCTTTAATTATAATATTTTGTCAATATCATATATTGATTATAATTATCTTATTACCATAATCAATTAATATCCTATATTAATATTATGGCAATATTTATTAATTAAAGTGCACAATCCAAGTGTATCTCATACACCCAAAAGTGGCGCCCCTTTAGTCAATAAATTGACTTCCGGAATATTCTTTAATTAATATAATTTATATATAATTAATATCTTGTATTTTATTTATTCATAATAAATAAATACCACCATATTAATTTACCACTATAACCTTTATAGTCTAGAGATAAACTTTCCTTATTTGGTTATCAACTATAACCGCATTTTAATCCGACTCGATGTTCATATGTGTGTGACCCGATAGGCTTCCGAATATGTTGGCCGTAGACACAAAGTGCAATTTACCAAAATGTCCTTCATACCTAACGATCACGGGATAGCGTCTAGCAACACACCGTGACCCCCAATTATCGGAAGAGTCAAAAGCAATGACTACTACCTTTCATGTGAAGCGGTTACCGTGTAACTTACAATCCTATCGCTATAATAATATCCATACGATCGTATCTCGAGTGTCAATACATTGACGATCGTATCTTATAATCTGGATATCATGCTCTCTCTCGGAATAACACATTTACTCCCACTTTGCAAAGATTCTCGAGAGCTAGACATTCCTTATAAGAAGGCCATTTCGGATATTCAATCCCAATCATAGGATACGCGATTCCCGGACGACCAATCATGTATACTCCGCATGCTTCAATATCATACCCAATCACTACCGCATGATCGCCCGTGGTTAGGAGAAATCTCAATAGTGTCAAAGCATGACAATCCACACCGTGATGCCATGAAGACTCCGGTCAAAAGGATAATTACACAACCGCCACATAGTGTGACACTTAATGTAAGTGGGTCAGTCTAACGTACGCATTCTCTAATACACGTCCACGTACAATCCAAGTGTCTCTACACTTCGATAGACGAGATCTATCCCTACCTTCTAAAAGGTAGAAGACATCCAATACGTGCTAGTCTGATTATACTATCAATGTCCCATTTGATAATATGTAAGACTAGAGACATTTAAGTACCAACCTTGTTATAGTGATTAGAGATCTCATCAACCATAATCACTATCATGGTTTCTCTATCACTGATTGATACTAGGGGCGTTACTATATATATACAACAAATAATATGAAGACAAACAATATATATAATAACATAAGTGCTTTTATTAATCATAATAAAGTTATTACATGAACTAAATAGACAGTAAATGACCCGACCCGGTCGGATCCGGTCCGACCCGATTGGGTTTAGGACACCTTTCCAACAATCTCCCACTTGGCCTAAAGCCAATCACCCATATGCCTAAGCCCGTGCAAGTGAACATGTTTCTCATGCTTAGCTTGAGACAATGCCTTGGTTAACGGATCGGCTATGTTATCATCCGTGTGGACTTTCTCTATCTTTACATCTCCTCTATCTACTATCTCTCTAATCAAGTGATAGCGCCGTAGCACATGTTTGGACTTCTGATGAGACCTTGGTTCCTTTGACTGAGATATCGCTCCATTATTATCACAGTACAGAGGCACTGGACCTTCAATGGAGGGAACCACACCAAGTTCAATAATGAACTTCTTCATCCAAACTGCTTCCTTTGCCGCCTCCGAGGCTGCTATGTATTCGGCTTCCGTTGTAGAATCTGCAGTAGTCTCCTGCTTGGAACTCTTCCAGCTCACTGCTCCGCCGTTAAGCGTGAAAACAAATCCAGATTGTGACTTAAAGTCATCCTTGTCAGTTTGGAAACTGGCATCTGTGTAACCTCGTAATACTAAATCATCATTCCCGAAAACCAGGAACATATCCCTGGTACGTCTCAAGTACTTAAGGATATTCTTGACAGCAATCCAGTGACCATCACATGGATTGGACTGGTACCTACTAGTCATACTAAGAGGGTACGAGACGTCTGGTCTTGTGCATAACATGGCATACATGATAGACCCGATTGCCGAAGCATAAGGGACTTTACTCATTTGTGCCCTTTCCTCCTCTGTCTTAGGACTCATTCCTTTGGACAGGTAGACCCCATGTGACATGGGCAGCAATCCTTTCTTGGACTGCTCCATGCTGAATCTCTTCAGCATCTTGTCTATGTAGGTGGATTGCGACAGACCAAGCAACCTTTTAGATCTATCTCTATAGATCTTTATTCCTAGAATATAGGCTGCCTCACCCAAGTCCTTCATAGAGAAGTTCTTGGATAACCAAGCTTTGACTGATTGTAACATAGGCACATCATTCCCTATGAGCAATATGTCATCCACATAAAGCACTAAGAACACAATGGCACTCCCACTAACCTTCTTGTAAACACAGGGCTCATCTTCGTTCTTGATGAAATCAAACTGTTTGATTATCTCATCAAAGCGAAGATTCCAACTCCGAGAAGCTTGCTTTAATCCATAAATGGATCTTTGCAGTTTACACACCATCCTAGCGTCATTGGTTGTGAAACCCTCAGGCTGTGTCATATACACTTCCTCAGACATGTTCCCGTTAAGGAAAGCTGTTTTCACATCCATCTGCCAGATTTCGTAATCATGGTATGCTGCAATAGCAAGCAAAATTCTAATGGATTTTAACATGGCAACAGGCGAGAAGGTTTCATCATAGTCAACTCCTTGTCTTTGCTTATAACCTTTTGCCACCAACCTAGCCTTGTAGGTGGTCACGTTACCGTCCATGTCGGTCTTTCTCTTAAAGACCCATTTACACCCTATGGGAACTATTCCCTCAGGCGGATCAACTAAGTTCCAAACTTGGTTGTCCTTCATGGATTCCATCTCAGAATTCATGGCTTCAAGCCATTTCTCTTTGTCGTGCCTTAATAGCACCTCCTCGTAAGTTCTAGGGTCCTCATCTTCCATGAGATACACGCCAGTGTACCTATCGGGTCCACGGCGTTCCCTGGTGGATCTTCGAGGTGTTATTGTGTCTACGGTAGAGGGTGGCACCACATTTGTATGTGGTGTCTCCTCTACTTCCATCAACGGACTGTTATCCGTAAGTGGTTCTCGAATTTCTTCAAGATCAATCTTACTCCCACTGACCCTATCCAGAATAAACTCTTTCTCCAGAAAGTGGCCAGTCCTGGCAACAAACACCTTTTGTTCCTCAGGGTGGTAAAATTGGTACCCTTTGGTTTCCCTAGGATAACCCACAAACATACATTTGTCGGATCTAGGTTCCAGTTTGTCGGGCATGGTTCGTTTCACATAAACTGGACATCCCCAAGGTTTCATGTAACCTAGTGTTGGTTTCTCTCCTTTGAACACTTCATAGGGAGTGGACTCAACCGTCCTTGATGGAACTCGGTTCAGTGTATAGGATGCGGTTTCTAGAGCATACCCCCAAAACGATTTTGGAAGAACTGCATAGCTCATCATGGAACGTACCATGTCTAACAAAGTACGATTCCTCCTCTCCGATATGCCATTCATTTGTGGCGTCCCTGGAGGGGTCCATTCAGGTAGAATCCCATTCTCCTTTAAATAACTTTGAAACTCTCCATCTAGGTATTCTCCACCTCGATCGGATCGAAGTGTTTTGATTTCTTTACCTAGTTGTTTCTCCACTTCACTTCAATTCTTTGAACTTTTCGAAGGCTTCAGACTTATACTTCATTAAGTATATATAACCATAGCGAGAATGGTCATCAGTGAAAGTGATAAAATAAGAGTATCCTCCTTTGGCTTGAATTGACATTGGGCCACACACATCAGTATGTATAAGCTCAAGCAATTCATTGGATCTTATCCCTTTGCCACTAAAAGGTGACTTTGTCATCTTGCCAAGTAAACAAGCTTCGCATGTATCAAACGATTCGTAATTGAATTGATCCAACATTCCATCTTTATGGAGTTTGGAAATGCGATTCTTATTTATATGGCCAAGTCTACAATGCCATAAGTAGGATTCATTCAAGTCATTTATTTTGGCTTTCTTGTTATTTATATTAAGTACATCAACATTCATATCTAATATGTAGAGACCATTGCTAAGTATGCCCGTACCATAAAAGATTCCATCACGTGAAAAAGAACAACATTTATTCTCAAACGTAAAAGAAAATCCATCAACATCTAATGCAGAAATAGAAATAATGCTCTTCGTAAGAGCAGGAACAAAATAACAGTTATTGAGTTCTAGTACTAGCCCACTGGGCAATGAAAGAAAATAAACTCCTACGGCCAGCGCAGCAACACTTGCTCCATTTCCAACGCGTAGGTCCACCTCTCCTTTCCTCGGATCTCTAGTTCTTCTTAGTGCCTGCATATTCGTACAAATATGAGAACCACAACCAGTATCTAATACCCAGTGGTTAGACTTAGAAGAAGTAATGTTGATCTCAATCATAAATATACCTGAAGTCGAAGCATCAGAATGCTTCTTCTTGGTACTCAAGAAGCCCTTGCGGTTTCTCCTCCAATGTCCGGTCTCACCGCAATGGAAGCAAGCATCCTTGGATTTGTCTTTTGCTATCTTAGGCGTTGGCTTAGGTGCAGCCTTCGCCTTCTTGGACTTTTTCTGGGCTTTTGCCTTGCCCTTGCTCGAAGTGACCAGCAACACTTGCTTTCCCTTCCCTACAGTGCCCTCAGCAGTTTTCAACATGTTCAATAACTCCGCTAGAGAGCAATCTATCTTGTTCATGTGATAGTTCATCACAAACTGCGAGAATGAGTCAGGTAGAGATTGCAGAATCAAGTCAATACTCAACTCTCGTTCCAACTTGTGGCCCAGCTTCCCAAGCCTCTCTATGTACCCGATCATTTTAAGCACGCGTGACCCCACAGCAGTCCCAGATGCCATCTTACAACTAAACAGGGCCTTCGAGACCTCGTACCTCTCAGTGCGAGACCGAGAAGCGTAAAGTTCCTTCAGGTGGACCATGATAGAGTAGGCGTCCATAGACTCATGTTGTTTCTGCAGTTCCGGTGTCATAGAAGCAAGCATGATACATGTAGCATCAGTACTGTCAGAACAGTGCTTGTTGTACTTCTCGACAACATCTGCAGCCGAACCCTCAGCGGGCTTTTCCGGTAGGGCCTCGTCCAAGACATAGCCAATCTTCTCGTGCCTCAAAACGATTTTGAGGTTTCTTTCCCAATCGAGAAAATTAGTTTCGTCAAGCTTGTTATCGATGATAAAACGAAGGTTCAATTTGTTTGACATTTTCTACAACAATAAATAAAGATAGAATAAGTAAAAGCTCATGTATAAAAACCTAAATTTGCACTAAGAAATTTTTAAGGTTTTACTCCCACTAGCCAACTATTCCCTATTGGCTTTCAAGAATTTTAATTAATTCTTTAGCGGCTGGGACCCTATCTAGTTGCCTTAATCCCTGACGGTGGTCGATCAATCTCGGCAATTTCGAAAGGTAGGTACTCCTACCAGTCGCATCGCATGCGACTCCCAGTGGCTGACTAGTCAACTCTTTGACGTTTCACATCTCTATGTGATAGTCAACCCCTTGTCTCTAAAGTCGACGGCCCTGACGGTGGCCAATCACCGAAAGACTTTAGTCGAGTCATAACCCAATATTCATGAGATCTCGTGACGATCATATCTCAATAATAACGATATACCCGTGGTAGGTCAACTCCCGACGGTGGTCGATCAGTTGGATCCGAACAAAGGCTCTTCACCGTCATTATAATATTGGGAGACAATTTTGGCTCGATTTTTGGCGTGGGAATAATTTTAAATTAATTCACTTAATTAATTTGGTTTAATTATGGTCTCATCTACTATGTGCATATTACTACGATATCATATAAAGTAAAACATACACAACATTCCGCGCATAAAATAACCGGTATGATCATTGACTTTTCCTAGGTGCGGTTTCGAATACAAACTGACGAAACCGCGGGTCACAAACTAAGGGTATCTGCAACCGCCAATAGGATCTTTATTGCTGTACGCCAATGGGTTCTTTATCTCTCCTTGGTCTTCAACTTCTTGCTCCATTCTTGTTACATAATAATTAATTACACCCGCCGCACACGGGGGGGAGCTCAGGGAATGGGATAAATGCAAAAAGTAAACTAGGTCACGTTCTTCATAACGGCCTAGGACAATTTTCAAAACCAACATAAAGAAAACATTCCCATCTATCCTATTGGTCGAGTCCATGATCAATCGGGGTCCATATAATCACATTATATCTACACATCTAATCCATACAATTTTATCTTATGAAAAAGATTAAATTCTAATTTTAACTACTCATGCGTCTTTATTTTATCACATCAAATAATTAAATAACTTTTAATTAATTATATGATTTAACCGAAAATTAAAATTAACATTTAATTTTAAATCGATTTCAATTTTAATTAAATTTGAACTATTCAAAATAAAATTAAAATTATAAAGTCTCCTATTTGTTTCATTTCCAAAACTAAATTTAGCTTAGGCCTGCCCACTTTCCAAAATCAAAATTTTGGAAGTGGCCTAGGCCTAGGCCTATTCCAAATCAAATATTTGGAAAGGCCAAATTATTTTAGTCTAGGCCTGGCCACTTTCCAAAATCAAAATTTTGGAAGTGGCCTATGCCTAGGCCTATTCCAAATCAAATATTTGGAAAGGGCTAGGCCTATTCCAAATCAAATATTTGGAAAGGCCAAATAATTTTGGTTTAGGCCTGGCCACTTTCCAAAATCAAAATTTTGGAAGTGGCCTAGGCCTAGGCCTATTCCAAATCAAATATTTGGAAAGGGCCTAGGCCTATTCCAAATCAAAATTTGGAAAGGCCAATGTCCCATATGGTTTCCCAATGGTCCAAACTATTTGAACCATTGGTTGGCCATATGACACAACTAAACAAACGAGATATCTATGCACAATAAAATATCACAAAACGAAAAGGGTTGATCTCCCCATTGGAAGAGGAGAGCAGACGGACGGCAACCCTAGGGTTACCGCCGCCGCCGCCGCCGCCGCAGAGGGAGGGGGGCGCCGCCAGTCGGCCGACCCCCCAAGAACCCTATTTTTTTTTTTTTGTTGTTTTAACGTTTCGTGATTTAAATCTTGCATCTATCGATTAAATACTACGCATTTAAATTATGCTTATTGCTTAAGCTCGAAACCTTGCTCGATACCACTGTTAAGAAATCACTAGTTTAACGCAGCTGAATTTAAAATTTGATTTCCTTTTCTAGATCGTTCTTCGTTTAATGCAATAAACACGTTAAGTAGTTTGACGGTTATACCTTAGATGATCTACAAGATCGTCGCTTTGACCGCCAACGGAGAGTAGTTCAATGCGCAAGCCGTCCACGCGTCCGGCCTCTATCGCTAATCCACACGAACCCCTCGCCGGAATCCTCCTTGGATTGCTATCGGAAAAACTCCGGCTGCTAGACCGGACCTTTTCTTCCTCACAAACTCACTATGGAGAGCTCTCTATTTTACACAAGAATTATGAACTCTTGCAATTGTGTTGTACAAAAGAGCTTGACACCCACTTCCTTTTTATAGAGGAGGTGGCGCCCCATCTCAAGTGTGGAGGAGAAGAAAACCTTTTTCCAATAAAATAAGGAAAATCAATTAGATTGATTTATCTCTTTAATTATAATATTTTGTCAATATCATATATTGATTATAATTATCTTATTACCATAATCAATTAATATCCTATATTAATATTATGGCAATATTTATTAATTAAAGTGCACAATCCAAGTGTATCTCATACACCCAAAAGTGGCGCCCCTTTAGTCAATAAATTGACTTCCGGAATATTCTTTAATTAATATAATTTATATATAATTAATATCTTGTATTTTATTTATTCATAATAAATAAATACCACCATATTAATTTACCACTATAACCTTTATAGTCTAGAGATAAACTTTCCTTATTTGGTTATCAGCTATAACCGCATTTTAATCCGACTCGATGTTCATATGTGTGTGACCCGATAGGCTTCCGAATATGTTGGCCGTAGACACAAAGTGCAATTTACCAAAATGCCCTTCATACCTAACGATCACGGGATAGCGTCTAGCAACACACCGTGACCCCCAATTATCGGAAGAGTCAAAAGCAATGACTACTACCTTTCATGTGAAGCGGTTACCGTGTAACTTACAATCCTATCGCTATAATAATATCCATACGATCGTATCTCGAGTGTCAATACATTGACGATCGTATCTTATAATCTGGATATCATGCTCTCTTGGAATAACACATTTACTCCCACTTTGCAAAGATTCTCGAGAGCTAGACATTCCTTATAAGAAGGCCATTTCGGATATTCAATCCCAATCATAGGATACGCGATTCCCGGACGACCAATCATGTATACTCCGCGTGCTTCAATATCATACCCAATCACTACCGCATGATCGCCCCGTGGTTAGGAGAAATCTCAATAGTGTCAAAGCATGACAATCCACACCGTGATGCCATGAAGACTCCGGTCAAAGGATAATTACACAACCGCCACATAGTGTGACACTTAATGTAAGTGGGTCAGTCTAACGTACGCATTCTCTAATACACGTCCACGTACAGTCCAAGTGTCTCTACACTTCGATAGATGAGATCTATCCCTACCTTCTAAAAGGTAGAAGACATCCAATACGTGCTAGTCCGATTATACTATCAATGTCCCATTTGATAATATGTAAGACTAGAGACATTTAAGTACCAACCTTGTTATAGTGATTAGAGATCTCATCAACCATAATCACTATCATGGTTTCTCTATCACAGATTGATACTAGGGACGTTACTATATATATACAACAAATAATATGAAGACAAACAATATATATAATAACATAAGTGCTTTTATTAATCATAATAAAGTTATTACATGAACTAAATAGACTGTAAATGACCCGACCCGGTCGAATCCGGTCCGACCCGATTGGGTTTAGGACACCTTTCCAACAAGGATGTGGTCACAATGTTGAAGCTAGGGATTATCTATGCCATCTCGGATAGCAAGTGGGTGAGTCCCACCCAAGTGGTGCCGAAGAAGGGAGGTATGACCGTGGAAATCAATGACAAAGGAGAGGAGGTGCCTAAGCGTTTGGTAAGTGGTCATAGAATTTGCATTGATTATCGTAAGCTAAATGACCAAACCCGTAAAGATCATTTCCCCTCCCTTTTATTGATCAAATGTTGGAGAGATTGAGTGGCCATGCCTTTTATTGTTTTCTTGATGGGTGATGAGCTAAAATTTACCCCTCACTAAAATATTGGTCCCCGGCAACGGCGCCAATTTTTGATGATGAGCGAAAAATTCACCCACTAAAAATACATTTATAGAAACTCGCAACTGTGGGTAAACTAACTCTCTAACTGGCAGAGTACCAGGTCGATTGCTAGGATAGCTACAGGAGTACGAGGTCGTCCCAAGAGAAATGTGGTTGTGAGTACCAAAATGAACGTCGAACTTAGTCTAGGCGATCAAAGTTTTAGGTGGAGTTTTTATACTAATGCGAAAAATAAATTTTAACTAACGAGATTAACTAGGTGATTAAAAAGCATAGCCGAGCCATGATCCAACAGGTTATCTCTCCACAGGAAAAACTTGATAAGGAGTGTGTTTTATCTGATTCAGTTCATATGACATTCACGGGTGTCAACTTTTTATTCTTGCGTTAAAATCTGAACAGCTCTCACTTAACCCCCACACTAGGTTTATTAACCCTCCCTTTAGAGAGCTAACTCGCCTAACATGGTTGACCGGAATAAAAAAAAACCGTTGAAAAACCTCACAAAAACATAATTTTAACGTATCACTTAGGTTGCCAATCTAACGATTAAGACTATGGTTTAGTGATTTTAAAACATGTTTCGCACATCTCGTAAAAATAAGAATTTCACTTAGGCATAGTCCAGATCTGTCACTTAGATTGTCAATCTAACAATCAGGACTATGATTAGTGATATCCATATCTCACATCTCACCGCAAAATACATTTATAAGCTCGACGTAACCGTGAACAAAGTTGTCAATTTTATTCAAAGTTAGGAAAATGATCAAAACGGGTTTAAAACATGATTTTATCATAAAAACGTTAAATTAAGCACGACACAACTCCCATCTCGTATCCCGAGGGTTGATTTCACCCGTTTTCACATAATTCGCTATGTAACGTTTAACTATTCATATTAATGAAAATAACAACGAAAATATCAAAACGAAAGAAAATAAAACGAAAAAATAAATATATATATATATATATATATATAGATATATATATATATATATATATATATATATATATATATAGATCTATAGATATATATATATATATTTATAATATATATACTACAAAATGAAAAGAACAAGAATGAAAGAACGGAATTAAAATTATATTAAAACGATAACTAATCGGGTTATTACACCGACATTATAACTACATATATATATCTAATTTATAGGCCCCTCAAAACATAAATAAAAGAAAGAAGAAGAAGAAGAGAGGTTGGAGAAGAAGAGGGGCAAAGCGTTCATCTGCTCTGATCCCTTATTTATAGAAATGAGGTTGAAGGCCGGCCCGGGCCGGAGGTTAGCCGGATCGGTCCGGACTCATCATTGCTTAACACCTCAGCTTGATTCTCGATCCTTCGGTTATAATTATAATTATTGAAATAAAACTTCTAAAATTCATATCTTGAGTTGTAGACCTCCAAAAATTATGATTCAAACGTCAAAATTAAGCTCTCGGAAAATTCTTCAACTTTCATGAAGGACACTTCTTCAGAAAACGCCTTTTGATGGGTCATTCCCATTACGTGTCGTTTGCGACATTTTCCTTAATACAAATCAATTAGCCACTTGACCACCATTTGAGTTGTAGAAGTCCGATTGACTTGATTCAAAATCCATTGGAAATCTTTCTTGAAGATATACAACTTTTATTAAGGAAACTTCTTCAGAAAATGTCGTTTTGATGAGCCATTCGTATTACGAAGATATTTCGGGATTTCTACTAATCCGAATTGATTAGTTAATTGACCATAACTTGAGTTGTAGAACTCCAATTGATGTGATTCAAAGTGCGTTGGAAAGCTTATGTGAAGATCTACAACTTTCATTAAGAAGTCATCCGCTGAAAATGCCTCTAAGCTGGGTCAAATCTCCTTCGAAACAGGTTTTGGTTTTAAGTATGTAAGATGATTTGATCCATTTGAACTCGTAAGCTTGTGGCATCTTCTTCTAATCCTCTAAACACATCTTTTAGACTCAAAATATGTCGTTACGTGGAATCTTGGTCAATGTATAATCCTGCAATGAACCACCAAAATACCAAACGTAAATCCGACACGACACTCCGGTTACTAAACCGGTACAAAAACTAGTAAAAACACGATAAAAATACGATATTTTATATAATAACTACTACTAACATATTTAGATGAAACATAGGAACTAATGACTCGAACTGATATAAAAATACTCGAAATAATATCAGGAACGGGTTGAAAAGTTATAAAAATAACGGTGAATTTTTCCGTCATCACAACCCCCCACTTAGCTTTTGGTCGTCCTCGATCAAAATAAGCGATAAAATAAAATGAATGAGGAAAAATTCCTGAAGATAAGATATGAATGACAATCAGATGATGCAACCATTCGAATCATAACTACACGTTAACCGCAATATAAATGTATAACAGAGTGAGTGTGTGACAAGCCTTTTCAATTTCCACTATCCTCTCTTGAATAATTCAAGCAAACGCACAAATATCCATTCAGACAGTCCTAATGACTTTCCTAGGTATAGACAGTAACAATTCCACACAAAGCCCTCCCGTGTACTTATTAGGATAATCCCTAAAGCATATCATTCAGTTTATACTGGGGATAGTTAGAAGATAACTTCTCTTTTTTTTTCTTTTTTTTTTCTTTTTTTTTTCATAGAATACTAACATATCCGAACTCATTGCCAAAATCGACTATCTTTCAAGCGTCATGAGGTGAGATTGAATACATTAATACCTATCTAACTCTTTTTTTTTATTTTTTTTTTTATTTTTTTTATGTGTAGCATATGCCCTCATTCCCAGCAATAGGATGTTTCGTGATAACACCCTAGCTGGACTACTATCATCAGGCAGCCGGGAGCTTGTAAACCTCATAGTGGTATAGGACGTTTCGTGATAACGCCCTACCGCACTCAAATCATTGGTAGCTACAACCGACATATAGATAGCTCACTTATTTTGATATTCTTTCTATCACATTCAAACCTTCAGATATTCACAGTACACGTTTAGAAGTTAGGTACTAAGTTACTACTATCTCTAGGATAAACCACTAGAATACTGAATGGATACAATTTAAAATTTTCGCTTCAATATCAAAGGCTTACGTGAAGGAATTCATGTTATACAAATAAATTTCCGGTTAAAATACACTTGCGGTTCACATTGGTTATACATATCCAAATTGATCATTACATCTTTAAATCCATGAAATATATACCTTATACAAATTATTTTAATCAACTAAATAATGCTCGAAAAAGATCAAAAACTAAGGGTTTAAACACTTACTGCCATTTCTAAACCAACCGGACTCTACCCCCCACTTACGATTTTGCATTATTCTCAGAGTGTAAATGAGATAGAGAGGAAGACTTAGCTTATAAACCAGGCAGAAAGGTGTTATCGAATCCCGTAACAGCCATGAGAAAGCACATCCCGAATCCCTGTACCAAAACAACCAAAACAAAGCCAACACGGGACATGGTCCTCGTGCCAAAGTATGTAATAGGGATATGGGAATAATAAGAAAATGGCCCTGTTACGTCAGAAAATTCTATAGGCAATATAATAGCTTTAGATGGAAACATAACCCACACGGGTAAAGCACAGAACATCTAAGCATATACGTATCACATGAGCATATATCATAGTCAAGTAAGCTATTCCTAGATTCATTTTTATTACACACAGTTTTATTAAAGCGGGAATACTCACCACTATACTACAACGACCAGAAATTTGAAACAGACTAGATCATAAAATGAAATGTGTGAAAGAGTATTGAGTCTTTTATACTCAGATCCTCAAGGATTCAATAACCTAAGTCCAAGAAATGATACATTTGAATTTTTATCTTTTTCTCCATCGGGATTTTCGGATAACCACCTAATCATTCCCTCTTAATGAAATTCAAACATTCATCCTGAGACTTGGTTGTGCTTTATGTTCATCTTTCATACAAATTCTACATTTCATTCAGACTAGTCTTATCCAAATTATTATTATTATCGGGCTGCCTCCCGGTAGCGCTTTTGTTTAACGTCGTTGGCTCGACAAAAGTAGTATTTACAAGTTATCAACCAAAATCAGAACTTAAGAAGATCAATAGCTTAAGAAAAATTAACAATGCGAGAACCAAAGAAATTAAATTGTCTAGAAACGTACCTCGTTTGGCTCTCGATGCTACCTCCTCCCAGCCAGAGAATCTTCTTTTATCAGACTGTCGAACCATCTTCTTTTGAAAATTACCATAAAGCTCATCCATTGGGGAGTATACAAACTGGACCGCAGAAAATTCATCCTCACAGAGTGGACGAATGTAGTAATCCGGGACCAACATATCTACTATTACCAACTCTCCCAGTGGCTTTACTAAAGATGGCCAATCAATCTCCCGCTCCTCTAGCTCTGTATCTGGCTCTGAAATCTTAGCATAGCAAACTGAATCCTCAACTTTATTCTCAACCTGAACTTCTTCAGTGATAACATCATCATCCTTAACCACCTCACATGTCTCAACCTTTTTCACATACCTCACTAATTCAATCAATTCCCCCACCTTGTCTTGAAGATTTCTTATGGCGGAGTCAGTACTTACCTTGAACTCCTGCATGTCCAACAGTCGCTCTTCCAAGACCTGGTTCAATCGTTCTAATTGCTCTATTTGACTGTCGGTGAATTCTTCTTGTGGCATGGGGGAAAACTGATCGTATTGACTTTGATTCATCGGAGGTGAGTAGTAGTCTTCTTGCCATTCCAGACACTGATCAGATGGCTGAATATGGTTGAAGCTATCAACGTGCTGAGTATGAACACTGTAATCCTGATAAGCATTAGGGTTAGGACAACCCTCGTAATATGGTGGCTCATTACTCGAATAACCAAAATTCTGATCCTGATATGCATTAGAGCACTTATAATCCCATGAACCTTGGTTATTTTGCTGTTGATACTGAGGCTGAGACACGAACTGTTGTTAATAAGGTTGGTAGGGGTATTGTTGTTCAGGTGAGTAATATTGATTGAAAAATCCATCCATTTAAGCTCAAACTGCAAGATTTCAGAAAACAACACGAAAACAATAAATTTTTTTTTTCGTTTTTTTTTTATTTTTTTTTTAAAACACACGATATTTAGACCCCTCAAAAAGTTATGGTAGCCGAAGGCCCTAATCCCCAGTTTTAGCCAGACTTACAAGATATCACCCTCCGAAGAGGCTAAGTACCAAAGTCGTATTCAAACCGAGTTCAGGACAATATCACTTCAGCATCCATAGCTCTTATCGACATCTAAATAAAACAAGAAAATAAAAACCTAGGCCCAAGCCTTCGGTTCACTTACAAGATATCACAACAATATCACACATTTCCCCGGCAACGGCGCCAATTTTTTGATGAGAGAAAAATACACCCACTAAAATATTGGTCCCCGGCAACGGCGCCAATTTTTTGATGAGAGAAAAATTCACCCACTAAAAATACATTTATAGAAACTCGCAACTGTGGGTAAACTAACTCTCTAACTGGCAGAGTACCAGGTCGATTGCTAGGATAGCTACAGGAGTACGAGGTCGTCCCAAGAGAAATGTGGTTGTGAGTACCAAAATGAACGTCGAACTTAGTCTAGGCGATCAAAGTTTTAGGTGGAGTTTTTATACTAATGCGAAAAATAAATTTTAACTAACGAGATTAACTAGGTGATTAAAAAGCATAGCCGAGCCATGATCCAACAGGTTATCTCTCCACAGGAAAAACTTGATAAGGAGTGTGTTTTATCTGATTCAGTTCATATGACATTCACGGGTGTCAACTTTTTATTCTTGCGTTAAAATCTGAACAGCTCTCACTTAACCCCCACACTAGGTTTATTAACCCTCCCTTTAGAGAGCTAACTCGCCTAACATGGTTGACCGGAATAAAAAACCGTTGAAAAACCTCACAAAAACATAATTTTAACGTATCACTTAGGTTGCCAATCTAACGATTAAGACTATGGTTTAGTGATTTTAAAACATGTTTCGCACATCTCGTAAAAATAAGAATTTCACTTAGGCATAGTCCAGATCATCACTTAGATTGTCAATCTAACAATCGGGACTATGATTAGTGATATCCATATCTCACATCTCACCGCAAAATACATTTATAAGCTCGATGTAACCGTGAACAAAGTTGTCAATTTTATTCAAAGTTAGGAAAATGATCAAAACGGGTTTAAAACATGATTTTATCATAAAAACGTTAAATTAAGCACAACACAACTCCATCTCGTATCCCAAGGGTTGATTTCACCCGTTTTCACATAATTCGGCTATGTTTATGTTTAGCTATTCATTATAACGAAAAGAACAACGAATATAACATATATATATAATATATAACGAAAAAGATAAATATAGATATATAATATATATATATATATATATATATATATATATATATATATAGATATATATATATATATATATATATATATATATATATATATACTAATTACATAAAATAGATATAGATACTTATATATATATATATACTACAAAATGAAAGCAATAAAAACGGAATTAAAATTATATTAAAACGATAACTAATCGGGTTATTACACCGACATTATAACTACATATATATCTACATTTATAGGCCCCTCAAAACATAAATAAAAGAAGGGAAAAGGAGAAGAAGAGTAATGGAAGAAGAGAGGGGCAAAGCGTTCATCTGCTCGATCCCTTATTTATAGAAATGAGGTTGAAGGCCGGCCCGGGCCGGAGGTTAGCCGGATCGGTCCGGACTCATCATTGCTTAACACCTCAGCTTGATTCTCGATCCTTCGGTTATAATTATAATTATTGAAATAAAACTTCTAAAATTCATATCTTGAGTTGTAGACCTCCAAAAATTATGATTCAAACGTCAAAATTAAGCTCTCGGAAAATTCTTCAACTTTCATGAAGGACACTTCTTCAGAAAACGCCTTTTGAGTACCTCGTATTCCTCCGAACGTTTTTCGACATTTTCCTTACTAAAAATCAATTAGCCACTTGACCACCATTTGAGTTGTAAAAGTCCGATTGACTTGATTCAAAATCCATTGGAAATATTTCTTGAAGATATACAACTTTTATGAAGGAAACTTCTTCAGAAAATGTCGTTTTGATGAGCCATTCGTATTACGAAGATATTTCGGGATTTCTACTAATCCGAATTGATTAGTTAATTGACCATAACTTGAGTTGTAGAACTCCAATTGATGTGATTCAAAGTGCGTTGGAAAGCTTATGTGAAGATCTACAACTTTCATTAAGAAGTCATCCCCTGAAAATGCCTCTAAGCTGGGTCAAATCTCCGTCGAAACAGGTTTTGGTTTTAAGTATGTAAGATGATTTGATCCATTTGAACTCGTAAGCTTGTGGCATCTTCTTCTAATCCTCTAAACACATATTTTAGACTCAAAACATGTCGTTACGTGGAATCTTGGTCAATGTATAATCCTGCAATGAACCACCAAAATACCAAACGTAAATCCGACACGACACTCCGGTTACTAAACCGGTACAAAAACTAGTAAAAACACGATAAAAATACGATATTTTATATAATAACTACTACTAACATATTTAGATGAAACATAGGAACTAATGACTCGAACTGATATAAAAATACTCGAAATGATATCAGGAACGGGTTGAAAAGTTATAAAAATAACGGTGAATTTTTCCGTCATCAATGGGTTTAGTGGATATTACCAAATACACGTGGCTTTAGAGGACCAAGAAAAGACTACATACACTTGTCCCTATGGTACCTTTGCCTTCCGTAGGATGCCTTTTGGGTTGTGTAATGCGCCCGCGACATTCCAACGGTGCATGGTCGCCATATTTGCGGATATGATAGAAAAGTTTTTAGAAGTCTTTATGGATGATTTTAGCGTGTTTGGTGATTCCTTTGAACAATGTCTAGATAATCTTGAGAAGGTGTTGGGTAGATGTGAGGAGACAAACTTGGTGCTCAATTGGGAGAAGTGTCATTTGATGGTTACGGAGGGGATAGTCTTAGGGCATAAGATATCTAGTAAGGGTATAGAGGTAGATAAGGCTAAGGTTGAAGCGATAGCTAAGCTTCCTATGCCCACCAACCTAAAGACTCTTAGGGGTTTTCTAGGCCATGTGGGGTTTTATCGTAGGTTCATCAAGGATTTCTCGAAAATAGCCCGTCCTCTTACTCTTCTTCTTGGAAAAGATGCCCCGTTTGATTTCGACAAAGCTTGTGTTGAAGCATTTCTGATGCTCAAGCAACTGCTTGTATCCGCTCCCATCTTAGTTGCCCCGAAATGGGATCAAGAATTTGAGCTCATGTGTGATGCGAGTGACACCGCGGTTGGTGCGGTCCTCGGTCAAAAGATCGATAAAATCTTCAAGCCCATTGCTTATGCAAGTCACACCTTGAATCCGGCCCAACAGAACTACACCACCACTGAAAAAGAGCTTTTAGCGGTCGTCTTTGCGTTTGATAAGTTTCGGTCTCATCTCGTAGGTTCTAGGGTAGTTGTCCACACGGATCATGCCGCTTTGCGTTATCTCTTTGCCAAGCAAGATGCCAAGCCCCGCCTCTTGAGGTGGATCTTGCTCTTGCAAGAGTTTGATTTAGAGATTCGTGATAGGAAAGGTTGTGAGAACGTCGTAGCCGACCACTTAAGTCGTATGGAGCTTAGTGAGGAGTTGATTAAGGCACAAAGGGAGATAAATGACTCTTTCCCTCACGAGCAACTATATGCACTTGACACCCTCCTTCCGGCTAAGAAAGGAAACTTTCTGAAAGTCGGTAAGGAAGGTAGTCCTTGGTTTGCTCCTTTTGTTAACTACCACGAGTGCGGTTTTGTAGATCCTGACCTTGACTCGAACCAAAGGCGTAAATTCCTTAGTGAGGTGGGTAAGTACGTGTGGGAAGATCCTTGTTTGTATAGGTTGTGTTCGGATGGTATTCTGAGGAGGTGCATCCCAGAAAGTGAAATTTTGAGTGCTCTTTCGTTTTGTCACGACAAAGAGGCCGGAGGCCATTTCTCGGGGCAAAGAACCGCTTTGAAAGTATTGCAAAGTGGGCTGTATTGGCCCACTCTATTTCGAGACGCTCATGCTTATGTGAAATCTTGCGATGCTTGTCAACGGTCCGGTCGTATATCTAGAAGGAGTGAGATGCCTCAGAAGCCGATCATAGTGTGTGAGATTTTTGACGTGTGGGGCATTGATTTCATGGGCCCCTATCCCTCCTCGTGTGGTAACAAGTACATCCTAGTCGCGTGTGATTATGTGTCCAAATGGGTCAAAGCCTTAGCCTCACCCACCAACGATAGGAATGTTGTTATCCGTTTTCTTAGAAAGAACATCTTTTGTCGGTTTGGGGTGCCACGTGCTATAATCAGTGATAATGGAAGCCATTTTGCCAACAAGCCGTTTGATAAACTTTTAGAGAAGTATGGAGTGAAACACAAGTTAGGTACCGCTTACCATCCCCAAACGAGTGGTCAAGGCGAAGTCACGAATAGGGGTATTAAGCGTATCTTAGAAAGGACGGTCGACACGAATGTCAAGAGTTGGTCTTTGAAGTTAGATGATGCCTTGTGGGCCCATAGGACAGCCTTTAAGACACCCCTAGGCATGTCACCTTACATGATAGTTTATGGTAAGTCTTGTCATCTTCCCGTGGAGATTGAGCATAAGGCTTATTGGGCCATCAAAATGCTAAACCTCGATGATACCTTAATTGGTGAGAAGCGTATGGCCCAATTGAATGAACTAGATGAGTTCCGCCTTTGTGCTTATGACCTTTCCACGAAGTATAAAGAAAAGACTAAGTTACTCCATGATAAGTTGATTAAAACTCGTGTTTTCAATGAGGGTGATGAAGTTTTGTTCTATAATACTCGTTTGCATCTTTTCCAAGGGAAGTTGAAGTCTAGGTGGTCAGGTCCCTATGTTGTGTCAAAAGTCTATCCGTCCGGTGCTATCGAAATCACCCATCCTAAATTTGGCACGTTTACCACCAATGGCTTGCGGTTGAAAAGGTATGAACGGTTGCCCTACGATGAAGCACTAGAAATAGTGCATCTGGAAGATCCCGTACCTTGTGATGAATCTTGTAAGTCTTGTCATGGACTTTAAACCTTGACTCGTATAATTCTGAATCCACCCTTCCGTCTTTCTACCCTTTCTCGCCTTGTGCCAACGGTATAACTTTGAAAAAGTTGGCACCGTTTAATCCATCTTGTCGAGCCACCGACGTAAAACAAAGGCGCTTAGTGGGAGGCAACCCACCTTTTTGTGGTTTAAGATGGTTGAGTAAGAGTCTAGATTGGTCTAGGGGTGGTTAGATGTGAGTGTGGAGTGATTTCCCCTGTTTCCCTGTTTTTCCCCTGTTTTTGCTCTCAAACGCACGTTCCCATTGTTCAAACGTGCGTTCCAAGTTCTTCAAACGTGCGTTCCCAGATTTTCCAAACCAGCGTTTGAGCCTCTTGCCCCCAGTATCAACTCCCTCAGTTCAAACGCACGTTTCTCCTTTCAAACGCCAGTTCCCTCTCTCCCAAACGCACGTGCCACCACTCAAACGTGCGTTTGAGCTATGAGGAACGCACGTTCCCAGCTTTTAAACCAGCGTTTGACCCCTTGTCTATATATACCCCCTTCTTCCCAAACCAGCGTTCCACCCTCAAATTTTCTGAGACCTAACCGCCGTTTCACGGCCCTTCCACCCCTTTTGCTTCGAAATCTTCGTTTCTAACCCGTTTTGAGCGATTTTTGTTGCAATCAACACCTCACGATCCCCTCTTTTGTTTTCTAAACTCAAATCCAAACAACAATCCCCCAAATCCCCAGTTCGATCGGTGCTTGGGTGATTTTTTTCACCATAGTCGAATTTCACATTTCGTTTGTTTCGGGGCTCGTTAGTCACTCCACAACACTCACACAGGCTAATCTAAGCATAAGACAGGTACTCCTTGGCTTGCATTTCCGTTTTGAGTAGGGTTAATTTTTGATTTTTTTTCTCAAATTTTCCCCTACCCCGTTTGTGAATTGGCATTGATTATGTACCTTATTTCTTGTTTGTTTGTTTTGTTCTTGGCCTTGTGATATGTGGTGGTTGACGTTGTGGTTGTTGTGGGTTGTTTGTTTTGAAATCCCGTATTGGATGATAATCGGGTCGGTTTGCCTTGTGTTGGTTGTGGTGTGGTTGTTCTTGTTATAGGAAGATGGCGGGAGGTAAACGAAAAGAAATAGGAGATAAAGGGAAGGGTAAAATGCCTGTTGTTGGTAGGAATCAGCCCAAGAAACAGAAAACCGCGGTTCGCACTAGAGGCGGTGGTATTAGGATCAGTGAGCCAGGGAGAGGTTTGAGCGCAAACCCTAGAGCTCTTAGGGCTGGACAACTTAGAGATGAGACGTCGGATGATGATTTCGAGCCCGATACTGAAGGTCGAAATTCTAGCAGTGACAGTGATGATAGCAGTGAGGAGACTGCGGAGTTTGACAGTGAGGTACCCCTGTCCCGTGTCACACCCAGGGTCGCTCGTCCCCCAGTTTCTCAACCCCCACACCCTCCACCTACTCAACCTATTCCTCAAACTTCCACCGAGCCGCAACCCCAAGTAGCTTCTGCCTCGTCTGACCCTCTTCCCTACGACATGCGTTTCTTCACGCCCCAAGCCTTGAGCAATTACGAGGAGTTCGTAGTCGATAAGAAGATGTGCTTTGAAAGAGGGCTAGATTTGAAGGTGGTACCGAAGCCGTTTGTGGATAATTTGAGGAGTAGGGGTTGGAATAACCTTATCTTGGAACCCGAGGGCAACCTGAACTTGTCGATAGTCCGGGAATGGTATGCCAACTTTACTGTGGCTAACTTAGAGAGAGGGACTGTTTGGGTGCGTGGAGTGGATGTCCCATGGTCGGTCGAAGCGATTAATAGTTTTTATAGGACACCGGCTATCGTGGGCGATCATTATGAGGAGTGGTTTCAGGACAAGAATAGTTGGGGTAGTACTGAGGACCCTTTGGAACAGATGAGGGTAGAAATCAACCCTGAGTTGCAATGGATGTCAAAAGGGGGTAACACGCGCAGTCAGTTGTTGACGACGACTTGGCCCGGCGATTGGAAAGTCAAGGCTAAGTTCTCCCAGAATCGTCTACTACCTAAGGACAACATCACACATTTTCACATTAAGGATCTACAGTTGTTGTACGCCCTACATTATAAGTTGAAAGTAGACGTGGGGAGGATGATTTTTACGGAGTTTCGGGAGAACCAGAAAAACAAGCGTCGGATGATTATGTGCCCCTACTTGATTTACGGGTTGTGTCGAGATGCACGAGTTGGTGAGTATGCAGATGATCAGATTAGGAGAAGCAAAGTTTTGCCTATCATGCCTAAGTCGTTCAATGCTCGTACTGCTTTTCGGCCTTCCAGACGGCTCATCCACACGGTCCTCCGGCCTTTCACCCCTACCTCCACTTCTTCCGCCTCTACTTCCACCACATTGCCTATACCACCACCTCCCCTCACCACTATCACCACCACCACCATTCCACCACCTCCCAGTTCTGGACCTTCCACCTCCTCCACCACTCTACCTCCACCTACACCTACCATACCTTTCACCGGAGGGCCGTGGCTGAGCGAGAGGCAGGGGCTGTTGATAGCCCACAAGCAACGAGATTGGATGGACAGTCTGCGGATCATGATGAATGGGTTGCTGAAGAACCAGAAGGCGATAGCTCGAGCTCAGCAGGTCCATCTTCCGCACAGAGACTTGGATACTACAGCCTTCCTGTACACACTTGAGATAGAGGCCGATCTGCAGCGGATTACCGAGAGCCTGCTAGAGGATGAGTCCAATGAGGGGTCAGAGGTTCAGATAGAGACTGAGGCAGACGATTCGTTGGATGTTAAGACAGAGACAGGGCCTGAGGCAGGGGCAGATGCAGATTCAGAGACAGTGGGGACGGGTCTGCTGAGACTACACAGCCTGAGTGTGCAGTTGCTGTGACTGCACCATCTTCCAGCACACAGGATCCTCCAGTTTGATGTACAGGGGCAGAGCAGCTAGCTTGTTTTTTTCATTATTTCTGCATTTCTTTTGAGAGTTGCGGCTTCTTTTGGCTAGTCTGTTTTTCATCTATTTGTGGGTACTTTTGAGTGATTCACTTTGAGGCAGGTTGACTTTTGATTTCGACTTTTGGCTGTTTTTATATCCTTCACTTTTGATACGCATTTGTAATCATTGTTCAGCCCCTGAGGCCTGTTTGACCGTGCATGTTTTTATCCCTTGTGATTGACATTTTATTGGGATATTTGTCTGCTATTTTCGCATGCGTGGATGTTCTGAGTTTTATTGTTATATTGTATCCGTCCATTGCATATCCCATTCCCCCTCGGCATGCTTTGATATCGTTTCGTGGCATGGACTCGTTTTCTTACGCACCCGTTTACCTATTGCTTGATCTTTAGCACGTGGACTTTCCCCGTGCATGCGCTTTCTTTGTTTCTGTTGTTCTCGCTTTAGGTTTCGGGATGGACTTATACGAGGGTGTCACGAGTTTCGAGTGTCGGTTGCGCCTTTTTGCCGGGTTTCGATTAAACAGCTAAGTCCTCCTTTCTTTTTATCTCTCACACACTGAGGACAGTGTTTCGTTTAAGTGTGGGGTGGGAGACTTAGCCGTTTTCTTGTTTTTGTTGTTGAATGTGCTATAAATGTGGTATGCTTAGCCTATGATCGGGCTCGAGTCGATTTTTGGGTAATTTTTAAAATTTTTCAAGGGTCTTAACACCGTGTGTATGTGTTATTCTCACAATCGAGTGGTGATCACCTTAGTCGGGATCCCGAACATATGCATTGCGGTTTGATATTATCTTGAGAATGGAGTTTATTATTTCACGAAGCTACACCGTGTGCACAATTTGATTGCTACCACCTTTCATATCACTAGTCTTGAGGCGAAATGTTTAAGGTACACCTAAGTAGGACATGGGATGACGGTTTTGGCGTTCTTTTGACCCTACCATAGCCAAATAAGCCTTAACCGGAACATTTACCCTTCGTAACCCCTCTCAGCCTTGAGAGAATGGTCTGACCACCATTCGTTTTAGAGCCGTTTTGTTACTTAGTCAGAAACCTACCCTGAGCCTTAATTATGGTCACATTTCCTTCATTTTAACCCTACGAGTGGACCTAGTCCTTAGTTGGAGCACACTTGCTAAAACAAGTGTGGGGTGGGGGAAATATGATGTTTTGATTGGGTTGTTGTTTCTTGTTTTGAGCTATAAGGTGTTGAGGAGCTCGTTTGGGCTTGGTGTTCGGCTTTTGGGCCAAGGAAAAGAACCTTCTTCTATCTTCTCTTCTCAAAGAAAAAAAAAAGAAAAAAAAAATCAATCAAACAAGTTCAAAATACATTAGCTTTCATTGAATAAAAGTTGATGTTTATAGAAATAAAGGGTTGGAGTCAAAAGTAATGAGCTCAAAAGTGATTTTTATGATGTTGGAGTTGGGATAGTGAGATAGGTGCTAATGTATTCGATCTCACCTCATAACACTTGAAATATAGTTGAGTGTGGCAATGAGTTCGGGTATGTTAGTATCCTATGGTTCCCAAAGTGTTTAATTAAATCAAAAAGGAGTTTGGATGGTTTGTATGGTAGAGATAAAGTGGTACACTTGTTGATTAGGTTCACTCGTACTTCTTTTTCTCCAGTTCCCAAAATACCCTTTTCGATTAACCAAAATTACCCTAGCCTAACATTATAACCCTTCAAGTCCTGCTCGATCGTGTCCAAACTTAGTGACCTTGATTAGTGGAGAGGCTAGTGATTATGAGACGGTTGGTAGACTTTTGGTTGGGATTCAAGCCCCGACAATCATTTTGAGCACTTGGTTTTGGCTTGGCACCACACACACTCCATTTTCTTGATAATGTTGCACCAATGTGTATATGTTCGTGTTTCTTACTTTGTGGTTACCTTGAGAGTGTGAGTAGTAGCACCTACATCATAAAGTTGAATCCCTTGGTTTGTTTTAAAACGCCTATTTTACTCGAGGACGAGCAAAGGCTAAGTGTGGGGTGGTTGATAGGAGTCAACTTTACGTGACTCCGCTACATTGTTTGGCCTCCGTTTACCATATTTTCAGCACATTTTTGGATGATTTAGACCACTTTCAGGGTAATATTGTGAGTTCCTAGCACGGGGGGTAATTCTGTCATTTTTGATAGTTTACCACCCCTTTTCGATGATATTGACCCCATTCCCGAGCACGTTTACCCTTTGGAATGTTTTGGTTGTTTTTGGTTATTGTGATGATGTAGGGTACTGGTATCTCGATGACCCGAAAGGCAAGGGTTTACAATGAGAAACATGACCGAGGTGAGAAAAGAGGTGAAAAAGGGAGAAAAAAGTGAAGAATTGGTGGCACAGGATCCAAACGCTGGTTTGGAACTCTCAAACCAGCGTTCCAGACCCCCAAACTGGCGTTCCAAGCCCAAACCAGCGTTCCAGAGTTGCGAGTCAAGCAGAGTTCAGCCCCTTCAAACGCTGGTTCAGCAACTACCTCAAACCGGCGTTCCAGGCCTCTCGAACGCGCGTTCTCTACCTTCAAACCAGCGTTCCAGGCCTCTTGAACACACGTTCCCTGCCTTCAAACCAGCGTTCTGCAAGACAAAAACCCTAAGCTGCCCAGAATTTCAAGCAGAACGCACGTTCCACTCATATGGAACCGGCGTTCGAACCAAAATCTGCAGGATTTTCCCTCCACCTATAAATACCCCCCTTAGTCCATTTTGGGATTATTATTCATCTTCTTAACCAAACTCCACCCCTTTCATAGCTCGAATTTTGTAATAGCTTAGAATACTCTCTCTTAGTGTAAATCAACAACATCTTAGCTTAATCTTTCCATTTCTTAGCTTAGATTTTCATTTCAAATACTAAGAGACCACCTTTTAATTACTTCTATATTTTGTACTTTTTGGATCTCAACTCGAATTTCTGCAATTTTATGGTATATCTCTCTTCTCTTTTACTTGTTATGGCTCTTATTTACTGTTTTATGCATGTTTTGATTAGTATAATGTGTAGCTAAACATCTTCATAGCCGAATCATGTGAAATTTGGTGAACTCACCCTTTGGGTGATGAAATTGGGAGTGGGTAGTGCTTTTTATTGTTGTTTCTTGCATCTTTCACGTCTTAGAACTTGTTATAATGGATTTGGGCTAGATTGATCACCTAGGTCAAAAATCACACACACCACTCTTGAGAGTTGTTCAGAGAGAGGGGTGTGGGGAAAAGGGTTCTAGGATCGTATTGTAGTGCGAGGTTACTCGTTGTTAACGTTTAAACGGCTCTCGTGTATGATTGTCTTGTGAATGAATCTCTCTTAGGAAAGGTTAGTTGACTTGGCATAAGGTGTTGGGGAAGAGTTGTTCAGACCTTAGCACCGGAATTAGGAGTACGTACCCGTGAAATTGAATGTAAGAGTTCGTCCGTTTTTTGCACACTCCCGGTTTTGTCATTCCTTAGGGTGAAATTAGCTATTTTGATCATGGTTCGGCTATGTCTCTTTAACTATCTTTAAAACTTAGTAGTTTAATCTTCTTTCTTTCTTTTTTTCTTTAGACTCGTTAGTTAGAATCACTCAGTGTCGTTGTAGTAAACAAAACCTTAAGAACTTTGATCACCTAGACTAAGCATTACGTCCACTTTGGTACTTACAAACACGATTCCTTTGGGTTCGACCTCGTACTCCTGTAGCTATTCTAGCAATCGACCCGGTACACTGCCGGTTAGAGAGTTAGTTTACCCACGGTTTCGAGTCTTTACAAATTGTTTTTGAAGGGGTAGATTAAATGCTCATCATGAAGGTAAGAAATTCTTGAATTATATTTATTTAACATTTGATCATACCTGGGTGAAGATTTCGTTCTGTTGTCGTTTCAGCACAAAGGCAGATCGGTGAGACTGCTCTTAATGAGATGAGCTCAAGATCAGATCATCAGATTGGTATGACTACTTTTTATGGATTTGGACTAAGCCAGATGAATCTTCATTATTTTCAGTATTTGACCTTTCAGCACAGACAATTGATAGTTCTGCTCTTGAATTCTCGGGGAAGGAAAATTTCAGCACCCTTTCTGCAACTGTGGTATTAATGAACATCTTTATTGAGAATCATAATCAAGAACATGATCTTGTTTCTTCACTTTGTCGTACACCCTTGTGTAGCCAATGCTATAGATCCTTTCCATTTTTTATGGTTTTACAATGTGGCTGCCTGATTTATTGTGCTTATGCACTTTAGTTTGTCTGCTGAACGGTCTTCGTTTTCTTCTCCTGCCGGAAATCGTCCCATCTGCCGGAAATTGGTTGCCAGAGATCGTGTCATCTGGTTAGTGACTCTTCTTTTTGCCTATTTGTAGATTTTCCTGTTTTGTGTGCCTGCATTTGCATAGGCTGTTTAAATTTGGGTATTATCTATAAGTTATTGAATTCTAGGGTTGTTATGTGGTTTAAAATAGAGATATGCTTGTGTCTATGAAGTACAAGCTTCTGAATCTGGATTTTTGTGCTGTTTTTGCTTATTTGCTAGCTTACTGTTTTTGGTTGATTGCATAGGCTGTTTTTTTTTCATTAAGACTTGCCTTTTATTGTTCCCCAAATGCTTTCCTTATCACTGGAAAGTTTGTAGAAGCAATTGAGAAGTTCCAGGGCATCCAAGATTTGAGCTTTTCTAATATTGGCATCAGAGGTAATTGTTGCTTATGAGGTCAGCTAATTTATTGAAATGTTTTTAGTTTTTTAGATATGAAAATTCTGTACGTATATTCTGTGGTGTTTGCTGCAGTTGCTGCTACAGAAGCTCTTGTTGGAGTCAACTTAGAACTGGACAAGGTGAAACCTTCACTGAGTTGTGCCATTTTAAATCAGCTTGCTATATTTTTAAACGAGATTCAAGGCTTGGTTAATAAGTCTACTTATAAATTTCATGATGCATATTGATTTGGCTTCAGTTCTTGCAGAAAAATGTTATCAAATTATGGAGACAACCACACTAGAGGTTGATAAGGATGACTTAAAAGCTCATATAATTCGTTCTCTGGCACTAAAAGGTCTCGTGAACCTGCTCAAGGGTGATCTTGAATCAGGTGTGTTGCAGGTTCTTGATGAAGCCCTTAGTTTTTTTATTTTTTTTATTTTTTTTAGCTTTCTATTATACTTATCAATTAAAATACAGTTTCACATGCAACTTTCTACTTCGAAGTATGAAATATTTTTTTTTTAGTCTTATTTAAGAAGACAGAACTTATATTCCTGCACTCACTTGTCACATTAATAAGACATCTTACACTTTAGATATTGCAATTTAAATACAAACATCACTCATGTTTATCATATTTTGACAACTGCCTATCCAGATTTGTAACATGAGTATCTCCCTCAACCACCACCACCAACTTAACCACTCTTACCACTATGACTGCCAACAAAATACCTAGGTCTTAGGAATATAGACACCTTTAGTGATCTGGTGTTTTGTTTCTAATAATCCAAGCTCATAAACAATCTGCAAACTTAAACTGCATCTACTGTCCGTTAAAGAAAATAGTCCCTATAACTTTCAAAGTCTTCAAGTGGAGCTCTAAATTGTAGTTTTTGCTTCAGTATGGCTCTGCATTATTTTTTTTTTCTTTCCGATTTGTAATTTAGAAGAGCACAACACAAGTCCTTGATGTATTTATAGCACAAGCACAATTCTCGATTTCATATGTATGTAACATCAAGTGCTTTGTTTTCTGAACTTCTCTTCTGCTTTGCAGTCGAACTTTCATGGATTTCAGGATCATGATGTTTGCAGCGGTAAGGAATTTTATTTATTTATTTTACTAGAGAGACTTGTATGTGTGTTCATTGAATTGATTTTATGGTACTCAGGCAATGCTGCTCTCTCTTATGCTGAATATCTACATGGGATTCAAAAATTTTCGAATGCGAAGTCATTGTACCAACATGCCAGAACAACTATAGTCAAACCAGTAACAATGTATTTTGAGAAACACGCTGATACATATACACCGTGTTTCTAGGCACAACTACTTTCAGTAAAAAAAGGCTTAACGAACGTATTTTGATATATTACAACCACATCTTCCCCTGCACCCACAACACAATACATAAAAAAACAACTTCGCCATTCGAAGACGCAAAAAAAAAAAACCGAGGGCCTCATCGTGCAAAGCACGATCATCCCACTAGTAATTTAATAATCATACATCTTAACAAAAGTTGGTTCGTTCTTGCTATGAACGTGCTCGAAAGTGAACAAAACTAAGTGTTTCAAGATGCATTCAATGATATAATCCCATTGTTAGAACAAGTCCCTACACCCCATTTACAAACTTATATTGTCCTCAATGTGTAGTGAGAGGTAATAATATGGTTGGAAAAACAAAGAGGTATCAAAACCGAGCAAAACGTACGATAGACGGTGCAAAAGTGGTGGTTGGCGGATGCCAAAGACAAATGGCGGGCGCCATTAGCTATATAGAGCTACGACGGACGTCATAATGAAACTGGCGGATGCCAACATGGTACTAAGATGGAAAGAGACAACAGAATGGAACTGGAAAATGCCAGACAAATGCCGAGAACCAATTGCTAACAGAGAGCTTTGGCGAGCGCCACTGATGAGAATCAATTTTATGACATTTTCTATATCAATTTACCCTTGAAATGGGACTTAAACAGGATTGATTCACGATAAACCATACATAAATATGCTTAATGTGATTATTGTTACGTATGTGCTTTTATTGTGATTATTTCGTATTTATATCTTATTTCAATACCGAGTTGTATTACTACATGTTTATGATTCTTTGTAGGAATAATTGGTGGACTAAATTGAGACGAAGTGGATTTGGGTCGAGACATGTAGAAAGACCAAGATCGAACCGGAGGAGAACTAAGTCGAGTTGTTGGACAAGTCCACGGATCAGCCTAGGACAAGCCCACGACATGCATAGGACAAGCCTAGCACATTCCCGGGACAGGCCCAGGACAAGCCTATACATTCCCAAGAATCAGTCCAGACATGTCCAAGATCAGTCCTGGACAAGCCCAACTGAAGCATGGCCCGGATAACCATGTGAGCATCCGGGAAAGCGCCCCTGTTGCCCAAGGATCAGTCCAGGACATTTCCTAGCCTTGTCCAGAAGCAAGCCAAGTCTAGACCTAAAAACTGAGACCGGTTTCCCGAGTGAAAGGTTGGGAATGCGTGTCAGTGATTAGCGAAAATTAAAGATTCTTGCCCCAGGACGCGTCCTAGACATGTCCAGAGTTGTCCACTGGGCCAGAGCCCTAGCACCCGGATGGGACACCGCACCGACTTTGACCCAAAATTGACAAATTTACCCCTTTTATGTTTTAGGTCTGTTGTTTTACTATAAATAAAAATGGAATAATCAGAATACATACGATTTTCAGAGCAAGAAACTATATAACAAGTTTATCAATAAAAGTTCTTGTTTTCCCCAATGTCTAAGAGCTTTCCAGCCTTGTCTTGCTTGTATACTTGGTGATTCATTATGGAGGAATAGCTAGAAGATTGATCTCGTGTTTCTAGGTAATCATGTCGAATTTTTCTTCTATGTTTTATGAATTTGTGATGATTATCGTTGGTACAAGCATGATAGGTTAAATTATTTTTAAATTGAATTGAATGATGTTAATTTGCACTTATTTGTGATTTATATTGATTTATACATGAGAAACACCCGGTCTCGGGGAAAATACTTTGTTTTGGAAGAGTACCCAACGGTCTATATTGTGTAAAAGCATTAACGATTTAGTTTTCCCGAACGAATTGTTACAATTACTTTTGTTGTTTCATTTTAATTAATACATGTTTAGAACTTGATAAACTCTTTTCATGTTATCGTAAATTATTCTTGAAAGAACTAAGGTTGTAAATAGTAATTGGACAAGAAACAATTAGATCGTTATTAGTTAACTAGCCCGTGCACGGTAGTTACGTAGCGAGGTTTACGGTAATTATTATCGGTATTTCCTAGTTCTTAATTCGTGGTTTGTTAATATTGTTCTAGCCCGCGCACGGTAGATGTTTAGCTATTCATAGGGTTCTAGAGTCCGCGCACGATCTATGAACCACTTTAGGGAAATACATCAGTAATTGACTCGATTCTTGGAACTTTAACGATAAAAGTGTATGAATCAATATTGAAAACGATTAGGGAGTAATTAACTAGTTTGGTTCGATCTACTTTCTTAAACTTGGTTGAAACTCGTCTTGATTTGATAATCCGTGCTTTTCACCTAGTTTTCCATGTTTATTTTGGTCAAAGACAGCAACCTTTATAATTTTGAATTTGATAACTAAGTTTGCATAATTATCGAACAAGTCCCTGTGGGATCGACATTGCTCACGAGTTTAGCTATACTACGGCTGACCTAGTCCATTTACTAGTGTAGTTGTGATTTTCACGAACAGCCATAATGATACTGGCGGATGCCAATTATACCAAAATGCATAACTTAAGGGTTGCATGCTATGGGAACACTGAAAATGCGACATCATAATACAATGAGCTAAGCACGAGATGAAGCATATGGATACAAAATATGATAACGGTGTCTTAATTCCAATGACAATAAAAACAAGCCACAAAACAAAATTAAAACATCCAAAGTATCATCAAAGTACAAGCCAAAGTAGCGATAAATGGCCACAGGTGACCATCAAAGTATGTAACGACATAATTTGATCAAAACACATGATATTGTCTGAAATATCACAAACACGTTTTGTTTAATTATGCGGTGGATATCTAAATCGAAGTAAGCAATATTTCCGGTTTTAGTGTGATCAATCTCAAGAACAATATGAACATGATATGCAGAAATGAAGAACAATAATTTGTCGACAGATTGGCAGTGGTTGTCTGCATTCTTATTCCTCGACCTCCTTTAAAGAAGAGGAATTCACGCTATTTGTAGGGACTAAGAGTCATCGATTACAAAGGCAAGGAATAAAATACAAGTATTCCTTAAGTAAATACAAGGCCGGGGACGAGCTCTTGATTGGGCGAGCTCCGATTGGGATGAGTTTGTATCACAACGTTGCGGGTTCTTCACTTGTAACCGTCGTTTATGAACTGTTACCTAGTTGAGCAGGCTTGGTCCGAGCTGGCGGACTACGAGCTGGAGGGACGAGCAGGTTGGCCCCAATGTATTATGCCGAGCTGGATGTATTGTTGATTGATGCCCGTCTGCCTAGCCAATGATAGAAATCGTATTGGCATGAGACGGGCTGGATTATACCTTGCCTAGTCCGGCTTATGAAGGTGCGAACTGATTGGGCCAAGGACATTATTCGTTATTAGGCCCACGTATGGGCCCAATATGAATCTGTGGGCTCCTTTTCGGGCTTGGCGTATTAATGGCCTCTTACTCCTTGAGCTCTTTACCGTACAAATGAAAGTCATGGAGTAAAGTTGTAGGCGACTTGATGTACCGTATTCTGAGTTGACTACTATAGAGCGACCTTCTAAATTAGCATAAGGCTCGTGAGCAGATTCAAGGTGCCACACTATGAAGCAGATGGACTTAGATGCGGTATGCTCGAAAGCGTATAGCCACAAGGTATCGTGCCAAAACGACCAGACTTAGTTGAGTTAAGCTCAAAAGCATACAGCCACATGATGTCGTGCCATTCGGAGACCGGGTTTGATGCGTTATGCTCGAAGCTAACCACATCTGTTGTTTAAGACACAACATATTACTTAAAATCACGTTCAGTATAAAACTATTATAGATAATCTAATGATACAGACAATTTTTTTTTTTCTTTCTAAAGTATAGAAAGTATTTGTTACGCGTGATGATACTTTTATTGAATATTTAGTAATATGGGAGATTCTTAATTTTTTTATTGTTCTTTTTTTATGTATTTCCTTAAAGATGCAACATATTCTTGTCATGTCATGTTCTTCATTTCTTCCAACTCTTTTTCATAGTCACTAAACAGAATGATTAATTAAATTAATAAATGAAACATTAAAATGAACGTATTAATTTTAAATATTCTCAGTAAACAAGAGCAAGTCCTTGACAAAATGGGACAAAAGAACATATTAATTAGTCTGATTGTATCTAATGATACTATTACCTGGTACAAGATAAGCCATGAACTCAGTAACACTAAATGATAGAAAAAGGTTCTTAGATCCACAATTTTTTACCCAACTGCAAAGAAGACCACCATGAGTACTCATTGCGACAATTGACGAACATGTGATGTGCGACTGAAGAAAATGAAAACAAAAAAAAGATTATAGGAATAGAGACGAGAAATAGAAGATTTCGAGAAAATAGGAGTCTAATTGTAGATTCATTACACTCTAGTGATATTTGTGCTAGCTGCCTTTACTATACTTCACCTACAAGATGCTGAATTTACATGGAGATGAGAAATGCCGACGATTCCAAGAAAAGACGACTCTAATAGTAAATTAATTACAATCTAGTGATAGCTACCTCTGCTATATATACCTCACCTGCAAGGTGCTGAAGTTGATAAGATGGAGAAGGAACTAGATGCAGAATTTGAAGGTTCTCTTCTCATCGTTGAGCTGCGTCAGAGCCGGGGCGGATCTACCCTTTAGCAAAGGGGGTCCGCGGACCCCGTTAAATATAAGAAAACTCTACATTTTATGTGTAGAAAAATATTTCGGATCCCGCTGAATAATATTTCTGGATCCGTCAATGCGTCAGAGTACATGCCGCTTCTGGTGAATTCCTCCATGCTGCTCTCCTTCCTTCCGAAAATTTTACTTCGAATGCAAATTGCAAGATGAAATATGACGACTGCAATTTTTTTTAGGCCATGCGAGCGAATTTCTAGGGTTTTAGATTGGGACCGATAACAAGGCTTTGCGGAGATCTTTTTCCCGCGACAATGGATTCCCAAAGTAATAGTAAATTTTTTTTTTCTAAAAAAAAAATAGCAATTTTTTTCTAATATAATGATGATTAATATATCCTTATTATAAAATGATAATATAATATAGATATTTTCAATGGGAAATTAGGGATAAGGACACAATCTGGAATATTTTTAAAGGAAAATTAGGGATAAGGACACAATCTGAAATATTTTTAAGTAACAGGACAGCTACATATTTTTTATAGGAAGAAGGACAACTACATAATTTTTATAGCGAGAAGGACAAACAGTGAATCCCGAAAATCAGTGAATCTCCCCAGTGAATCCCGAAATCAATGAATTTCGACAGTGAATCCCGAAAATTAGTGAATTTCGACAATGAATTTTGAAAATTAGTGAATTTCGACAGTGAATTTCGGCAGTGAATTTGAACAGTGAATTTCGACAGTGAATAAATAGTTTTGTCCTTTATGCAAAAGTTTCAAAAGACTGTCCTTCTACTCAATTAATGAAATATTTTTGCCCTTCTCCCTCATTCCCCCTATTTTTAAATAACAGGACAACTATATATTTTTTATATGGAGAAGGACAACTGCATAATTTTTATAGCGAGAAGGACAAACAGTGAATCCCGAAAATCAGTAAATCTCCCCAGTGAATCCCGAAATCAGTGAATTTCGACAGAGAATCCCAAAAATCAGTGAATTTCGACAATGAATTTGAAAATTAGTGAATTTCGACAGTGAATTTCGGCAGTGAATTTAAACAGTGAATTTTGAACACAAGTGAATGTCGACAGTCAATAAATAGTTTTGTCCTTTATGCAAAAGTTACAAAAGACTGTCCTTCTACTCAATTGATAAAATATTTCTGTCCTTCTCCCTCATTCCCCCTATTTTCAAACGTAACCAATTTACTTACAACGAAGTGTGGTCGTTAGGAATAGGGCTGTAAGATAAATATTTATGTTACGTAATTAATTATTCGATTCGAGTATTCTACGAGTCGAGCTCAATTTCACCGTCTCTTACAAAAATTAGGCGGATTTTAAGAAAATAATCGAGTTTACGAGACGAGTTGAATCGAGTTATATTTAGTATTTAACTAATCGACTTCGAGATTGAGTTTTTGAGTCGAATCGAGTCGAGCGTAGACAGTATCAACTCAGCTCGATTTGATCATACTCTAGTTAGAAATAATTTTAGAAGAAAATGAGTTGTCACCTAAGGCTGACAAAACCGTAATGTGAATAATTTTTATTTTTTTTGTAGTGAGTAATAATAATAATAATAATAATAATAATAATAATAATAATAATAATAAACAATAACATTCATGTTGTAACAACCTGTTGTCACAAAAGGCTTATGCAAAATATGTTATAAACGCATGGTAGATTTGTCATGCAGCTTGTGACAATCCTTAAAACCTTTTGTGACAACATTGTCTTGTTGTCACTAATAAAGACAACTTTCATGACAAATGTATTTGTTGTCACAAGAAGATATAATTTTGTAAATTAGTATTTGTCACTAAAGGTTTGTCACCTAAAACCTTTTTTTTGTGTAAGAAAAAACCTAAAACAAATAATATAAATGGATGGCTTTGATACAATTTTAATACGGGCGTCCCTGGCTTACGCCAACAAGGCCACATCAGAGGGCCTTTGTAAAAATGATATCTTTATGATTTATTTATATCTTTGTAGTATATTTTAGAGTATATTTTATTTTATTTATATTAAAAACACTTAATAAGACTCAAATAAATACATATTTAAGATATTAGTCAGTCTAGAAAAAGGGCATTTTTTTTCTCGAAATTTTTTAATCCATTTTGTTTATTTTGTGTTTTTTTTTTTCAATGAGAATAACTTTTGAATCATTAGTAGAGTGAATCATCAGAACTACTTCGATATCTCCTTTTGAGTTTCTATCAGAAGAGTCTTTTGGAATCCATACAACTTTCGCTCTTTCGTTTATTGCTTCCGAACTGGTATTTGAATTCTTCCATCTTTTTTGTAATTTAATCGGTTTTTTCATTCAATTCACAGTAACAAGTAAACGGAAAGTAAATGACTTCTATTCTATTGCTGAAACTGAGATGGGTAGGGTCAAAGGAATCTATCTTTAATTAATATATACCCAGTCAATATAGCGAATGTTCTCTTATCGACCTTTTCAATAAAACAAAAGAAGTTTTCGTATCACTCATGGATCAAAAATCCAACATTTGAATGAAATAAAGTAAAAAATTTCATTAATTGCTAAATATCCTAAAAATAATCGCTATATTGTATTTTTTAAACCATCCAAGGCCCTAAAATTAAATTTTAGATTTGGACCCGACTACATAGAGACGCCTCTGATATTTAATAATCATCTCTTCAAAAAAATTAAGTCGATAGGTCGAAGTAGATAATAAGCATTGTGAAGCCGTACGTAGTCTCTCATGTACATTGACTTCAGTATTGTTTAATTTTATAATATTTTATTTTATTTGTTTATTTACTTTAAAGTAACAAAGAGAAGATGGTCACACGGCCAACATGTGCGCTGGCTGTTTGATGAACATGCAACGAATATCGAGATTCGAGAGGATCATTTACACAACCGAGTCTGATGCACGAGAGTATTCAGACCTTTTGCAGTCTACCCTCATTCAGTCTGTGAGTTCGTTGTGGCCTTCCAGTTGGCAGCCGCCTTTACACGGCTGGATAAAGGTTAAGGTGAATGTATATATCACTTAGGTGTAACGCTCCGTTCCCGGATACCGAGTACTTATCCGGAAGAGAAACGTTCGGCGCGTATAGCATCAAATAAATCTAATATTATACGCAAGCATCTACGTCATCGTATCAAAATAAAGCAAACGGAAGCTAAAAAAACTCGGGTAAAAACAAAATGCTACTATAAATAGAAAGTAAGCATACTAAAGATAAATTGTAGATAAGATATTAATCTACTTTGCTGAAAATTTGCAGAAATTTCGGAGTAGGGGAAAAACAGTCTTATGGTAAAGGGAAAACACGAAAACAAAAATATTCACCCTTTCTGAAAAATCGGGATGTTACATTAGGATTCCCGGCATACGGAGCAGTTATTAGGGGCCTGGATGGCCATGTGCTACGTGCTTGCTCATGTAGGTTGGACAGGAGTTTAGGTGTGGAGTCGGCGGAGCTTCTGGCCATTTATAGTGGCTTTATCTATGCTTGTGATTCAACCTATCGTCGTATTTGCCTAAAATCTGACTCTCTCTTGTGTATTCAGTGCTTTCAATATCCTTCAAATGACCTCATGTCTCTTGGCTGCTTAGCAAGGGATTGTTTACATTCGGCGCAGATTTTGGATTTATGTTCTTTTAATTTGTTAAGTGGACTGGAAATAGGCCGACTTTGTAATGCCCCCAGACCCTGGGCCTGGTAGCGCTAAATAAGTCATAAATGTCCGGTCAACTGCTTAGACCGCCGTCCTCGCTTGGTCTAAAAGGGCTAACACGAGTTGATAGAGCTTTATGTCTCACACTTATATGGGGGTGAGCAGGACTTTACCTTACCGATGTGGGATTTACATTCTCCCCCCTTATAAGGGACTGACGACCTCGCCTGGACGGCCAAAATTTGTCCAAGTGGACTTGTCCCAATTTGTCCCTACCATAAGAATCTAGAGGTGGCCCCCACCGCCTCTCATGGTGTGGCAGTTTGATAGTCGGCTCTGATACCATTCTGTAACGCCCCTAGACCCCGGGTCTGGTAGCGCTAAATGAGTCATAAATGTCCGGTCAACTGCTTAGACCGCTGTCCTCGCTTGGTCTAAAAGGGCTAACCCGAGTTGACAAGACTTTTATATATCACACTTATATGAGGGTGATGAGGAATTTATTTTACCGATGTGGGATTTTACAGGCTCACCTTTTGGCCCAAACAGATTAATCTCTTTTAGGCTTTGTTGAATGTGGTACCTCTTATTAGTTCAATAAATTTGGTTGGTTGCTCAAAAAAATCTTCAATTATAAAGGAGACATGGTTTAATACACCGACGATCGTGGAGAGCGATTGATGAGCATCTTGTAAAGAAGCAACCGGCCAATAACTTCGGATGCAGATGTGGGCGGACCTACATAGAGGCCGGGGGGAGGGGGCAAGCCCCCCACAATTTGTTCTTTGAAAATACAAAAATATCCCTTAATAATAGATTTAAAAATATACTATATATTAGTAAATTTTTTAGCATTCCGTTTTAGAATTACTGATACAGAGCAACTTGTAAACGAGGATAGATCCTCCATTGTATTCATTACACTACAGGGGGCTGCTGTGATAATTGGGGAGGGGTATATATAAAAGGGGAAGGAGACGGAGAAGAAAAAACAACAACAACATCATTAGACATTTTTTTTCACAGTCTGTTGCCCTTAACATGAAAGCCATGGGTTTTTAACCACCTTGTTTGTTTTTTAATAACCTAAAACATTTTAAGTCCATTAGCATTAACTAATATACATAGGGGTCACGAAGCGTGCACGCCCATCAAATTATTCAATAAAATTACAAAAATACGCCTTCCTACTCCAAAAGGGCTTAAGGTTAAAAAGGGTGTTTGACCACAAATCTTGGGGATATAGTCCTTTTTGTTCAGAAATGGTGTACACAGTCTTTTTGAAGCCTCTAAATCTTCGCGTTTTAGGTGTTTTTTGAACTAAACTAAACCCTAATTGGGAAGGGGAACCCTATAGGGGATTTGAGGACCTTAAGATCGTGCACATTTGTGAAAAAAAATGGAGAAAATCGCGGTCAAAAAAACGGAAAAAAACACAGCCAAGAATTTGTTGAAAAAAGGCTATATAGCCAATTCTCAAAATTTTTATATCTTTGCTATTTTTTAAGAACACTTTCGCGATGTGGGTTTTTTTTTACCAAGGAAAAAAAAAAGAACAAAAGTCCTGCACCGCTGGATGTAGAAGGTGATTCTATGCCAAGGACGGAGCCATGTTAAGGGCTTAGGGTGGCTAAGCCCATCCGATTGTTATTTTTGATACACCGAAAAATCCTATATAATTCAGTTCAACACAGTCAGGTATCTTAATATAGGCCACTTGACCAAGGTCAGCCCACACATTAGGCAGGTCAGCCGATCGCCGAAGGCCCACCGTCAGGGCGGCCCACAAGTTACGTGTTTTACTTAAAAAAGTGTAGCTCTAAGGATTGTTAATTAGGCAAGTAGGACACTAAAGAATCTTATTTGGTTATAAGACACATAATTAGTACATTGACCAAACTACCCTAATTTTGTTTTGCTTTTGTTTTTTTTAATGCTTTTTCTTATTTTCTTTTTTCCTTTTTTTATGGGCGATTTTTTTTATTGCGTATTTTTTCTGGGCGGTTTTTTTTTCCCGGTGACCACCTCGATGCATTGACGCCGTGATGCAGAGTCGCCTCAATGAAGTGACACCGCGATGCATTGACCACCCTAGATCCATTGACCACCTCGATGCAGTGACCACCTCTAATGCAGAGACACTGTGATGCAGTGACCATCCTAGCTAGATGCAGAGACACCGCGCAGTGACCACCCCCGATGCAAGGACACAGCGATGTAGAGACGCCGCATTGCAGAGACACCTCGATGAAGTGACACCGCGATGCAGTGACCACCCGCGATGCAGAGACGCCGCGATGCAGAGACGTCTCGATGAAGTGACACCGCGATGCATTGACCACCCCGGATCCGTTGACCACCTCGATTCATTGACCACCTCCGATGCAAAGACACCGCGATGTAGTGACCACCCCAGATGCAGAAACACCGCGATGCAGCGACCACCCCCGATGCATAGACATCGTAATGAAGTGACACCGCGATGTTATTACATTTGACGATGCAGATACATCACTATTAAGAGACACCGCATTGCAGAGACACTGTGATCCAGAGACACCACGATGAAGTGACACCGTAATGCAGAGACACCGCATTGCAGAGACATCGCGATGTTATAACATTTGACGATGCAGAGACACCGCGATGTAGAGACATCGCGATTAAGAGACACCGCGATGCAAAGACACCGCGATGAAGTGACACCGCGATTAAGTGACACCGCGATGCAGAGACACCACGATGAAGTGAAACCGCATTGCAGAGACACCGCGATGCAGATATATCGCGATGAAGTGACACCGCGATGCAGAGACACCACAATGATGTGACACCGTGATGCAGAGACACCCCTGATGCAGAGATACCGTGATGAAGAGACACCGTGATGTCTTTTTAGCGTTTGAAAAAAAAAAATCACGTCCAGAAAAAAAATGCGGCTAGGAAAAAAAAAACGCGGCCAGAAAAAAAAATTCACATCCAGAAAATAAAATAAAATAAAACATTTTTAGCTCCAGAAAAAAGAAAGGATATTTGTCTATTCCTTAGATCTAGCTATCACGTCTTTCTTTCTTATTAGTACTGCTGCACCGTTATATTGCACCTGGTAACTGTATAAGAAGTTAACAGTTCATACCGGATCGTCTCGAAGGTAGCAATACCTCTAACAAATCTAAATTTTCCAGTGCCAGAAACTACAGGAAATTCATTCACAGTGGCAACTTGATTGTAAAGACCTTGTAATACCAAGGTGCTACCATTATATTTTCCATTATTGAAAAGAATAGAAAGTTGTGCTTGGGCGTTGGTGCAGTCTAGTGAGTAGTGAGCAGGTCGTATACGTGCCCTGGGCACGACCTATCGGCTTAGAATGGAGTTTTATGCCTTGTGAAATGAGAATGTCAGACACAAGAACAGTTCCGAATTTGAAGAAGCCCCACTCCTTCCCCGGGATGCCTGCAACAAAGAAATCCGTGGCGTTTGGACCTCCGAAGAAGTCCTGCATAAAAATTGTCATCTTTGTTTCTTTGAGGCGGAGGCCTTTGGAATCAACAGCCATAAACGCGAGAAATGCTAAGAATGAAAAATATTTGTATGGTTGCAATACCTTTATTTGCAGCCATTTGAATCAAATAGACAAATGTGGCAGAAACTGAAAGAGAGAAAGAACACAATATGGTGCACTTGAATCTGTTGGAAAAGCATGTCTTTTATAGTAAGATAATTGACATATATAGTATTTTAGAATTTAGATTTTGTCGATTACACTTTCTAAGTTTACAATTTTTTTAAACAGTGTGAACAAAACATAAACGACTGATATTGATTAAGATTCATACATGAATATAAAACGATAAACAAATGTTACATAAGAAATGATTCAGTATGCGTTTACATTAGAAATCCACCGTTTCGGTTATTGAGAAGTTAGATTATTGGTTGTCTTGTGTTCGGGAGTTTACTGTTTGAAGTCATTTGTTTCGGTAGCGTTAGGTTTAGAGTGTTTTGTTGAGATTGCGTGTTTTTGATCGGTGTTATATTTTTGAGTACCTTGTTGTTTTTTTTAGTAAATAAATCTCATCATTGCTGTTTAAAAAAAAAATCAGTTATAAAGCTCGATATTCTTCAAAGAATAGAGATTGTCGTTTTTTATTAAAAACAATTCCACTGGACCAACCGAGTGCTGTTTTTTAGGTCCACATTGTTTTTTTTTCTTAAGTTGTCTAAATTTTAAAATGGTTTGCTCCATTTCCAATAAAAAATTAAATTAAGCGGTGGACCCCAAAGTGTAAAACACATATCCTAGACTTAAAATTTTCCTTACTGTTTAATAGTTTTGATTGGTGATACAATTATGACATGATAATCCAACACAATCATAAAACTACTGAAAGTTTTGAGGAATAATGCCAAGCAAAACATTGAATTAGTGGATTTATGCATTGGAATTCTTAATAAAAAGTGGGTTGTAACAAAATAATAGAATTTGTTCGCTTTCTCTATTTCACTACAGCGAATTATGAATTTTGTGGTCGATATCAATGTTTTATTGTCTTTATTAGGATCAAGCGCTTACCGTTGTACTAAAACCAATTGATATTAGTAAATGTGCTATTATACTTCCTTTCCTTATATTAGTCTTGAACCGTGGATTTAGGATTAGAAAACGTGGCATCTTCGCTTAATTTTTTTACACATGTTGAAAGCGTGTCGTTTCATAGAAGTGTACGTAAGAAGCAAGGAGGAAGAGTCGGTATGCATTCTCCGAGAAGTCCACTTGTATTTAAAAGAGAAATAAAAGTCCACTTTTTTAGGAGAAAAGTTGTTTTTTAAAGTATTGGGTTCTTGAAAACTTGGAGATAGTATAATCAAAGCTCCTCACTTCTTTGTTGACCAGACCATCAAATGGATTTAAAAAATTGAGCGTACATCACAAGTTTATAGTACACCTCCATCTTTGAATATGTGCCTACTTACTGCATCCGTCCAAAAATATAAATCGTTTAAGTTTTTTCATAAAGATTATGAAAGTTAATTATATCGGTTATGTGTCTGACGATGCTGGAAATCGTTTATGAGTAAATATGGGCCGTAATAATCCTAATGACAATAACTTCAAGACTATGCCCTAAAAATGGAGGAGTGTTTGGTGTATTTGTTTAGACTGAGCCTGGAATAATGTATTCTAAGTTGCCTACGTATCCTGTATTTATTTAGGAATCAAGTCCCTCATAGTTCATTGGGATTGTTTAAATATAGGAGGCATCTTGACCATGGCATGCATGTGCCGTGTCTTTCAAGGACTCTATTTCGTAGCCATAAAGGATTCATACACGTTAATCCCTTAATTTTCTGAGATATTCAGGGTGGTTTAAATGATATGATCAGAGTCCTAATGGGAGAAGGATCTTTAGGATCTTCCCATAATTATCTTGTATTTCAAGCATATGGGCCAATTATAAGATAAGGGAGGCTCTGGGCAACCTGCATCGAGCCCACTAGGCCAGCTCGACCCGTACTGCACTGGCCTAGCTCCGTCGCAACCTGACCGACCTGCGGTGGCCTGAGGAGCAGGACCGATCTCCCACCTAGAGTTTAGACCTGCTCTCAGGCATAAAGTGGGGCTCATGACCCTCAAATTTGTAGTTCTCTATCTTCATTAAATGTTTGATCAATGAGAGGATGACACGTGGTGAGTCTCATCTCGATCCTTATCATAAGCCCCCCCAGATCTGCCAGAACTACTTGTTGCGAGGTCAGATCTGTTTGAAGTGTTATTCGACCACTGTCATCTAGACGTGTAGAATTTACAATGATCTTCTCTTCCATGTGACAAAGTTACCATTATGACGCTATCATAACTACTCCGGGGTTCGAGGCGTTTTTGCCCACATCATCATATACGACGCATTATTTCGGGAATCATGTCGTTTGGGGGTTATAATCCACATCGAATCAACTGTCTATTCATTCACTTCTCACTGCTATAAATTGGAAGATAAGTGCCAATTGCCGATTTATCTCTTCTTCCTCTTCAACTTACAAGTAAGCCTCTTGTGTCCTTGTTCTTTGTTTTTCTATATGTCCGTTTCATCTGCTTCCGTAGAGAAACTATTTGTGTCTGAGTCTGAGTCTGAGGTAGAAGAAATCACACCTACGTTGTTTGAGCTTGACCCCGAATTAAGAGAAGCCATAAATAGATTGAAGATATATAGAGGAAATCTCCTGGGCTCCTCTTGTTCCTGCGTCTTTTCATTCTTCTAATCCTGCCTCTTCCCGTCCTTTAATTGGGAATTCTGCGTTTTTCTTGAAACTCAAAGCCAATAAAGCCATTATGGCAATTATAGGGAGTCATGGGGTCAATTCGACTCTTTCTTTGGACAGTGTAAATAGACTTTGTAAGGAGTACAAAATAGATATGAAGACGTATGCCACGTAGTTCCAGATATCCCTACTCAGTACGTCTGCCATACACTGGAGGGGTACTGCACTGCATATCAAGCTCATCTCGAGAGTTGGTTAAGGGTTCCCTTATGCCCGGCCTTCCTGGCCGTGCTGGGCCACTATAGGATAGGTCTAGCTTAGGTTGGCTGGATGGCCGGAGTGCCATTCTCTGTCAATCTATTCAGAGCATTTTACCAAATCAAGAAGGCAACGAATGCCCCAGGATGAAAGTACTTTTCACGTCGGACAGGAGCTCAGAATAGTATCCCGATGCTTGCTGAGGGGCCATCTTCTTTTGAAGGATGGAAGCCGAACTTCTTCTTCCTTCGTCATGGAGGAAGGCGGCAATTGGGGCAGTGGAGGTCGGATGAGCTGCCCAGAGATGTGGGCCCTGATAACATTGGGGAGGAGAACCCGCAGGCCATTCGAAATGTGGGAGTTTCCCTTAGGGTCAAGAAGCTTCCATCCCAGTTGATAAATACTGGTGGGCTGGCCGATGTGGGACCTGCCCCATATATACCCTTTACCGTTGAGGAAAAGAATGACTGTAAGTGTTATACTTTTGTACTTTGCTTTTTCTGTGTCCTTTTTTTTATTTTTGCCTTGACTAATCTCTTTTTATACTTTGCTTTTTGCAGTGAGTGACCCAGCTGCACTGATGTCTACTGCGGGAGGTGAGGCTGAAGAAATTCAGCCTGAAGAAGATATTTCGGTGGAGGAGAAGCATGTCCTAGAGGCACCTTCTTCCTGATTTGCGGGCCCGGTCTTAGATGTGATTGAGCTAAAATTCACCCCAACAAAAACAATTTATAAAGACTCGAAACCGTGGGCAAACTAACTCTTTAACCGGCAGTGTACCGGGTCGATTGCTAGCATAGCTACAGGAGTACGAGGTCGAACCCAAAGGAATATGGTTGTGAATACCAAAGCAAACTTCAAACTTAGTCTAGGAAAATCGATGGTTGAAAAGGTTTATACAACTACAACGACATTAAAGCGATTAGTAACGAAGTTTAACTAATGGAGATGGACATAGCCGAACCATGATCCATCTAGCTAGTTTCAACCCTAAGGATAGACAAAACCGGGAGTGTGCATTAAAACAAACGAACTCTTGCAAACGATCTCACGGGTGCGTGCTCCTAATTCTGGTGCTAAGATCTGAACAACTCTCCTTTAACACCCTATGCCATGTTAACTACCCTTCCCTTTAGAAGATTCACTAAAAAGACATGATGCGCACTAGAGCCGCTTAAACGTTAAAATGAGTAACCTCACTTTGGGCCCGGGCTTAACAACTAAGCCGGGTCTACTCCGCGATCATAGAACCCCTTATCCCACATCTTCCCGCAGAACAACTCATATAAGGTTGTTGTGTGTGATATTTAACCTAGGTAGCTAATCTAGTCCAAATCCATTATAACAAGTTCTAAGACGTGAAATATGCAAGATAAAACATTAAAAAGCACCACCCACTCCCAATTTCATCACCCAAAAGGTGATTTCACCAAATTTCACATGATTCGACTATGTTAAGGAATTAGCTACTCATTATACTAATTAAAACATACATATAACAGTAAATAAAAGCCATAGGAGGTAAGGGAGAGAAGAAATATACCATAAAATCGAGAAATCCAAGTTTGAGATCTAAAAGCACAAAATAGAGAAGTAATTAAAAGGTGGAGTCTTTGAGTTTGGAATTGAGATTTGAGCTTGGAAAGAGTAGAATCTAACTATATTTAAGCTAATCTAAGCTAAGAGAAAGTGTTTTAAACTACTACAAAAATCGAGCAAAAGAGGGGCTAGGGTTAGCTAAGAGAGGGGAGAATATATAAGTGAAATTCGATGGAAGGGGGTATTTATAGGGGCAAAAATCTGCAGAAAAATGACTCCAAACGCCAGTTTGGAGGTCCCCAAACGCGCGTTTCAATTTAGGTGCACTTTGTCCAAAATTAGCAGTTTGAAATGCCGGTTTGAGAGTTGAAACGCGTGTTTGAGATGATGCAGTTTTCTGACTGCAGTAAAACCATGATATGTTCGCGTGTAGAACTCTGATTTGAGTGATTCAAAATGCGTTGGAAATATCTGTCAATTATCTACAACTTTCATGAAGAATCCATGACCAGAAAATGCCTCCATCATAGGTCAAATTGCTTCTGAACAGAACATAGGGGTTGAGATACTAAAACTTCTCCCCCCCTTTTCTTCATTTTTCTTCTTCCTAGGTTCATTTTTGCACCTTGAACATACTTCTCATCATAAATCTTCGCCTTCCGGGTTCTCGTGACACCTAGACCCTACAATCTCATGAACGAACAAGACACACAAACGATTCCGGAGGGTAAAAGTGCTCGGAATGGGGTTAATATCACTGAAAAGAGGTAGTAAACCATCAAAGCGACGGATTTACTCCCCGTGCTATAAACTCACGATATTACCCCAAAAAGGGTCTAGAAACACCAAGAAACGTGCTAAAAGTGTGGTAAACGGGGGTAGAAAATGCACCGGAATCACGTAAAGTTGACTCCCATCAACCACCCCACACTTAGCATTTGCTCGACCTCGAGTAAATTAGGCGTTTTAAAACCAACCAAGGGATTAAACTTTGTGATGTAGGTGCTACTACTCACACTCTCGAGGTAACCACAAAGTAAGAAACTCGAACATATACACACCGGTATAACATTATCAAGAAAATGGAGTGTGTGTGGTGCCAAGCTAAAGCCAAGTGCTCAAAATGGTTGTCAGGTCTTGAATCCTGATGACGTGGTCAATCAGGTTATAAAATACTTGACCACCATAAACCAATACTAGCAAGAGGACTAGGCCCATCGTAGTATAGCTATAATGAATCAAGGTCGATCCCATAGGGAACCAATTGTGGGTCATTTCATATATAAACAATTAATTATACATGTCAAGGACATAAAGGCGGTCTACGACCAACATAGGACAAGAAAATGTAAAGACAAGACTCGACACAACGTAATTAACCTCCCCAATTATAGTCTTTATCGTTTGGACCTAGATAATTTATATAATAAACTGAACTTATTAACTGTCAATCCGTTTGTATCTATCTTAGATTGGCTACGGGAGTCATCCTCTTTAACTTGACTTAGCACCGGTTAGGTTGCTAGATCACTGTACTACATTACGTGACTTCACCTTTTGGGTATCCATCTCATATAACTTGCACGCTTACGACACTAAGGATGCCGATATTAATCGTACACCTCGTCTAGGCAACATTCCTATGGTTAGGCGTACTTATACTTCCTAAACGATCGCTCAAGCCCTCGTCCAACTAACAATTACCTTTTAGGTCTCATGCTAGTTTACGAACTACGTATAACTAGGTGACGTCAATTCCCTAATACAAAACCTACCTAGATCTCGCTGAAAGCCCCGGAAGATCATTAATGAGCCGACCTAGGAGCCCTATATTGGTATTTCCTAATCGTACGCTAATTAAAACTGACGAGCAACGTAGCCGTGGCCATACCTACTGAGATAATAAATCCTACTAAGCTAAACCTACCATAAAGACGTGGCGGACTAACTAACAGACAAATAGGGGCTCGGTCGACCGAGCATAGACACTCGGTCGACCGAATGATTCCATTCGGTCACCCAAACGATTTCATCCCCAGATTACATCCTAGAATATATCTCTCAGCGTTTCATCATACAGAACAGATTAAACAGTAATTCGTAAAGCAATCATATAAATTAACATAGATACGCATTAATTAAACTAAGCAGATTCATGAATAAATACTAAGTATATGACGTAGGTTATGGGATCCTCATAGACAAGGCGTCGCCACATCCCTAACGTCATAGCCTAGATCTACATCATCTAGCTATGATTAACTAATTCAAACGATAAAGCATAATTGGGAGGGATTAATTACTTAAAATAAAAGAAACAGAAAATAAAGGCTTACATAATATGCAGCCCTTAAACTCTGGAAACCCTCAAATTATTCTACATTGTATCAAGATATGAATAGAGTGATTTTATTGAATGATATTCTAAGGTATCAATTACAATTCTCGTAGCTGCTTGCTTATATAGAGGTTTTTGCCGACTTAGGGTGGTTCTAGAAGATAAGCACGATATAAGCCGGAAACCGACCCAAACCTAAGGCTCGGTCAACCGAAGATCTTCACTCGGTCGATCGAAGCATCAGGCTCGGTCGACCGAACCTAGAAATGCCCCTTTTCACACGTTTTCTTCGTTTGCCTTGCTCCCCACTGCACGTTTGCATGTCGATCCGATTAATCTCTCATTTAATGCTCCGATTTCCTTCCTTCCTTATCTTGAGATAATTGATCGAATGACACTAATCTTCTCGATTTGTAATGATCTGTAAAATCAACATTAATCGCACAGTAAATCGGATAAAAACGAGTAAATACCAATTTACATAATATAAATCACATAACATTAAATATTAAATATAAACGTGTGATTTAATATAAAATGCGTATTATTAATCTCGATTTAAGGTCAATGTTGATGACTTTTACGGGTATAATTTGACCGTCATCAAATCCCGACCAAAAGTCTACAAACCTTCTCATATCCACCAGTATCTCCACTAATCAAGGTCACTAAGTTTAGACACGATCGGGTAGGACTTTAAAAGTTATAACGTTAGGCTAGGGTAATTCTGGCAAATCGAAAAGGATATTTTGGGAATTGGATAAAAAGAAATACGAGTGAACCTAATCAACAAGTGTATCACTTCTTCTCACTTCAAAACAACCACATCCAACATCCTTCGATTTATTACAAGATAGAACACTTATAGAACATCGACATATCCGAACTCATTGCCAAACTCGACTATGTTTCAAGCGTCATTAGGCGAGAATGAATACACCCACGTCAATATAAGACTTCCGCCAACTCCAACATCATAAAGATCACTTTTAAGCTCATCACTTTGATTCCAACCTTTTATTTCTATATACTTTGAGCTTTTATTGAAACTAAGATAGAATTTTTTTCTCTCTTTTTTTTATAAGAGAGAAGAGACCTCTTTTTGGGCTTTTGGGCCAACCCAATACAAAAATTACCAACATAACCTCCACTCCGCCTTATAGCTCCCCCAAAACAAGAAGAACACTAACCCAACATCGATATCACAAAACCTACCACCCAACACTTGTCTTAGCAAGTGTGTCTCATCAAAAGACTAGATCCACTCGTAAGGTGATCAAAGGGAACATGACCAAACATAAGGCTCAGGGCTAGGGTTTTCTGACTGCGTAACAAAACGGCTATCAAAATGAATGGTGGTCAGACCATTCTATCAAGGCTGAGAGGGGCTAAGAGGGTCTAATGTTCGGGATTAGGCTTATTTGGCTCTGGTCGGGTCAAAGAAGCGCCAGGACCGTCATCCCGTATCTTACTTAGGTGAACCTTTCTATTTCGCCTCGAAAACTAGTGGTATGAGAGGTAGTAGCAACCAAATTGTGCACAAAGTGTAGCTTTACGTGAAAATAATAAACTTCATTCTCAAGATAATATTAAACCACAATGTACACGTTCGGGGTCCCCACTAAGGTGGTCACCACTCGAATGTGAAAGTAACACACACAACACGGTGCTAAAAACCCTTGAAATTTTTAAAAAAAATGCCCAAAATCGACTCAAGCCCGGTCATAGGCTAAGCATACCACAAAAATAGCACATTTAACAATCAAAACAAGAATAACGGCTAAGTCTACCACCCCACACTTTAAACGCAACACTGTCCTCAGTGTGTGAGAGAGAAAAAGAGCAAAAGACTTAGCTGTTTTACCAAAACCCGGCAGAAAGGCGCACTAGTAGCCCACGTGACATCTTCTAGTAAGCTCCATCTCGAGTATCTAAAACCATAGAAACAAAAACCAAGGCAAACACATGCACGGGAAAAGTCCACGTGCCAAAAGATGGTGATAGATACGAGATATATAAAAATAGAAGCCATGCCACAAACAAAGTATCAAAGCATATCAACCATACTAGACGGAATTGCACTGGATGTAAAGATAATCAAAAGAAACACAGAGCATCCACGCATAGAATAAGGCCATAGAGGCTCACATAAAAAAAAACATCCCCGCCTATGTACAAAAGCCGGAACCAAAAGGAAATTCTCACCCCAACCTCTCTTTTAAGCCAAACTCTCCCATCTTGCACCCAAAAGGCACTCCAAACACATTATTACTATCAAAAACTACCAAAAAGGTGGGTTGCCTCCCCAAGCGCCTTTGTTTTGTGTCGTTGGCTCGACGGGATGACTTATACAGTGCCAATTTTTTTCAAAGTTATACTATTGGCACAAAAGAGAAAAGGTAGAAGTGCTTTGTTTAACGTCGTTAGCATCGACGTAGTGGCACTAAACGGACTCATACCTCAAAAGACTCAAAACAACAATTCAAATATTTTATTTCAAACAAGTATCACCAAAACCATCAACCAAAATCCGATCTCAAAAAGATCAACAACTCAAGAAGACTAAAAATAGCAAGCATCACGGAAACCGAGTTCACTAGAACCTTACCTCTCACGACCCTCGATGTTACCTCTTCCCAACTCGGGAATCCTCTTTTGTCAAAATCTCTCATCACCTTCTTTTTGTAATTGCCATTCCATGGTAGTGTCCCCATTTACAAAGTCTATGAGCTCCATCTACCGGTGAGTACACAAAATCGATCGCATAATACTCATCAACACAAGGTGGAAGAGTGTAATAATCCGGGACCGGCATGCTAATAATCTCCACTTCTCCCGGTAGCTCTACCATAGATGGCTCTTCAGTCTCATACGATTTCACCACACTCTTCATAATGACATCTTCATTTACTTCAATTGGGAGTGAGGGTGAAATGGGCGATCCCAGTTTCTCTTCTGACTCTAATTCTATCTCATCAAACAGTGTGCTCAAATCTATCATACACCTTTCGAGGTCATCATTTTGCATTTCTTCGGGAGGCGGTGTAATAGATAAAATTTGCACCTCTTCCATCTCCAAATCTTGCACTTCCTCTTCATCCCAAAACGAGCTATTCTTGTCACTAAAGATTTCTTGCTCAGTCATAACAATGGTCGGTTCCACCCCACACTCCACCAAGGTTTCATCAATTTTCATCTCAAGGGGTGAAGGTGCAGTAGGTAGAACGTAAAACCTGCCATAATCAAATATCGCAATTGGAGGTGGCACTATGAGCAATCCCAACTCACTATCTGGCTCAGAAATCTCATCATAGCAAACTGAATCATCAACCTCACTCTCAACCTGAACTTCTTCAGTGATAACATCATCATCTCGGACCACCTCTATTGCACATGTCTCTTCCTCTTTCTCATGCCTCTTTTTTTCAATCAATTGCCCCATCCCGTCTTCAAGATTTCTTATGTCAGAGTCAAAGCTTCATTTGCATATCCTTGTTCATTTGAATAAAACTCTCGTTCAATCAATTGCATATCCTTGTTCATTTGAATAAAACTCTCGTTCAATTGAATCAATTGCTCCATTTGAATGTCGGTGAAGCCATCTTGTGGCATGGGGGGAAACTGATCATACTGACTTTGATTCATTGGAGGTGAGTAGTAGGTTTCTTGCCATGCCAGACTCTGATCAAGTGGCTGAATCTGGGTGAAGCTATCAACGCGTTGAGTATGAACACCATAATCCTGATAAGCACTAGGGTTCGGACAACCCTCATAATGTTGTGGATCATAACTTGAATAACCATAATTTTGACTTTGGCATGCACTAGGGCACTGATAAGCCCATGAACCTTGGTTACTCTGTTGTTGATACTGAGGCTGAGGCATGAACTGTTGTTGATAACATTGTTCAGGTGCCTGAGGTTGGTAGGGGTATTGTTGTTCAGGTGAGTAGTATTGATTGAAAAATCCATCCATCTAAGCTCAAGCTGCAAGATCTCAGAAAACAACAAGAACACAATCACGGTATCTAGTCAGCACCACCACCACAATAGGTGGTGTGACTTTTCAACAAAAAGCCATCATCAAGAAAAAAAAAAGAAAAAGAAAACAACCTAGGCCTAAGCTTTCGGTTCACTTACAAGATATCACAAAAACATATTCCCCGGCAACGACGCCATTTTGATTGAGTTAAAATTTACCCCAACAAAAACAATTTATAAAGACTCGAAACCGTGGGCAAACTAACTCTTTAACCGGCAGTGTACCGGGTCGATTGCTAGCATAGCTACAAGAGTACGAGGTCGAACCCAAAGGAATATGGTTGTGAATACCAGAGCAAACTTCAAACTTAGTCTAGGAAAATCGATGGTTGAAAAGGTTTATACAACTACAACGACAATAAAGTGATTAGTAACAAAGTTTAACAAATGGAGAGGGACATAGCCGAACCATGATCCATCTAGCAAGTTTCAACCCTAAGGATAGAAAAAACCGGGAGTGTGCATTAAAACAAACGAACTCTTGCAAATGATCTCACGGGTGCGTGCTCCTAATTCTGGTGCTAAGATCTGAACAACTCTCCTTTAACACCCTATGCCATGTTAACTACCCTTCCCTTTAGAAGATTCACTAACAAGACATGATACGCACTAGATCCGCTTAAACGTTAAAATGGGTAACCTCACTTTGGGCCCGGGCTTAACAACTAAGCCTGGTCTACTACGCGATCCTAGAACCCCTTATCCCACATCTTCCCGCAGAACATCTCATATAAGGTTGTTGTGTGTGATATTTGACCTAGGTAGCTAATCTAGTCCAAATCCGTTATAACAAGTTCTAAGACGTGAAATATGCAAGATAAAACATTAAAAATCACCACCCACTCCCAATTTCATCACCCAAAGGGTGATTTCACCAAATTTCACATGATTCGACTATGTTAAGGAATTAGCTACTCATTATACTAATTAAAACATACATATAACAGTAAATAAAAGCCATATGAGGTAAGGGAGAGAAGAAATATACCACAAAATCGAGAAATCCAAGTTTGAGATCCAAAAGTACAAAATAGAGAAGTAATTAAAATGTGGAGTCTTTGAGTTTGGAATTGAGATTTGGGCTTGGAAAGTGTAATATCCCGATTTTTTAAAAGGGCCAATTCGGTCTTTTAGCAAAAATCAGAATATTATGTTATTTAATTAATGGAATTAAAGAAAAGGAAAATGATTTAATTGGATTTAATTAATAAGGAAGAATTAGGTTTAATTGGGATTATAAAAGGAAAACTAATCCTAAATTAACCTAGTTGTTGTTTTCGTAAAATTTTATGAGAAGTGGCGCAAGTTTGAGGAAAAAAAGGAAGAAGAGGCTTTCGAATTTCGAAGCTAAACCGTTGCTCTTTTCAACAGACATCTCAAGAGAGAAAGGATCACCGCGAGACGAGGATCGTTTTGATATCAACAATCCCTAAATCCGTTAACGTAAGTTTTCCCTCATCGTTCTTGATATTAGGGTTTATTCATCATCGTGTTAAGCTGCATTTTCTGAGTTTGAACATCGTAGTGATCGTCTTTGGATTGATCGTGTATAGGTTTGGAGTTAAAGGTTTAACCTTTTCAAGGCTTTGGTAGCGTGGATCGTAGTAGCTCGCAAATTAAGGTAACGTGGTGTTCCTATCGTATGACTAAGGTGTCGTAAGGTTGTAGAGCAATTTGTATGTTATTTTAGTTGTTTGTAATCTGTCACTGTTGGAGTTTGGGTTGGAATTGGGTTGGAAATCGCGTTTTGACAATTGCAGATTTTCTGGGTAAATCCCAGGCAGACGGGCGTCTGCATAAGGGCAGACGGGCGTCTGCGGTAGCGGCAGCTCAATCGAGCATTTGGAGTATTTCGGACGGGCGTTTGAGGGTCCAGTTTAGATACATGATGTGGCTGAATTTCACGAACGGGCGTCTGGGGGTTGGTGGACGCACGTCCAAGTCAGACGGGCGTTCACATGGGGTCAAACGGGCGTCTGACCTGTTTATTCCGTTTTTCACTGTTTTTCGTGTCAGCTTGGTTTCAGGCTTCATAATCGTGTTTTACTGCTTAACCTTATGTGACAAAGCCTTGAATTGGCTTTGACGCGTTTAGTTTCAGCACCATATGGATTCCCTAAAAAGATGAAGTGTGGGACCGTCGAAAGTTTTGGATTTGCCTTGTGCTTCGATAAGCTAGGGTTTATCGATGTCTGTGTATGTGCTAGGTTATGTTAGAGTCTAGTGGTCTTAAGAAGAGGGAGTAGATTAATAGGTGAGCCTTTTATGTGAATCAACTTAGGTGGCTAGTTAAACATCTAATCAAACGTATGTGCTAGATTAATAATCTTAAACATCATGTAATGCTTGGTAAGGCATAGTACAATATCGCGATGTGTTCTCTGACCAGACAAAGAAGACTGTACCCACGCCGGTCAATCGATTGGCTAGATAAAGCGTCTGGTGCATTCTGCCGGTTATCACACTATCGGGACTTAGATATTCCCGGGGCTACTAGAGCGTGTCTCTAAGTAGGTTGCACCCAATTGTCCTAGTACATCCTATTACTAGGCGTAGTGCCATTGTTATTCATGATGTAACAAACTTGAGCTAAGCTAGATACCTTTGGAACCTCATGTTATGCTATGAACATAATATGATAGTTAGCTAGGGTTAATAACTGAATGAATTAATAAAAGACGGCGTTGCTTTTATTTCTTTATGAGACCGACGTTATGCGATCTTCTACGCGTTACTAAGTACTTATGTACTTACCCCATTACTTTTTGTTTGTCTTTCTCTTTCCCCAAAGAAGATGAACAGGTTGCTAGTGCTGACGAGTTCTTTGACGAAGACGTGTGAGATGGAGTTCATGAAGACTTAGTTTCTTTAGTTTTGTTCCAATTCAATAATGTTGTTGATTCAAATTCAAACAATGTTGTCGTTCTTTTGGATTAGTTTCATTTGAGTTCCTTTGGATTTAATGTTGGATGTTTTGGTTCTCTTTATTGGATTTAGTTTTACAGCATTGAAAACCGTGTGTTCGATCTTTTGTTTTCCCGAGTCGTTTTATCTTCCGCGTCGTTCTAATTCTGATGTATGACGTAAGGCTTACATATATTATTGAATTTATTTGATAATATTTGTGCCGAGGGCTCTTTCCGGATAAGGACTCGGTGTCCGGGAATGGGGCGTTACAGAAAGAGTAGAATCTAACTATATTTAAGCTAATCTAAGCTAAGATAAAGTGTTTTAAACTACTGCAAAAATCGAGCAAAAGAGGGGCTATGGTTAGCTAAGAGAGGGGAGAATATATAAGTGAAATTCGATGGAAGGGGGTATTTATAGGGGCAAAAATCTGCAGAAAATGACTCCAAACGCCAGTTTGGAGGTCCCCAAACGCACGTTTCGATTCAGGTGCACTCTGTCCAAAATTAGCAGTTTGAAACGCCGGTTTGAGAGTTGAAACGCGCGTTTGAGATGATGCAGTTTTCTGGCTGTAGTAAATTCATGATATCTTTGTGTGTATAACTCCGATTTGAGTGATTCAAAAAGCGTTTGAAAGATCTTTCAATTATCTAAAACTTTCATGAAGAATCCATGACCATAAAATGCCTCCATCATAGGTCAAATTGCTGCTGAATAGAACATAGGGGTTGAGATACTAACACTTCTCCCCCCTTTCTTCATTTTTCTTCTTCCTAGGTTCATTTTTGCACCTTGATCATACTTCTCATCATAATTATTCGCCTTTTCCGGGTTCTCGTGACACCTAGACCCTACAATCTCATGAACGAACAAGACACTCAAACGATTCCGGAGGGTAAAAGTGCTCGGAATGGGGTTAATATCACTGAAAAGAGGTAGTAGACCATCAAATCGATGGATTTACTCCCCGTGCTATAAACTCACGATATTACCCCAAAAGGGTCAAGAAACACCAAGAAACGTGCTAAAAGTGTGGTAAACGGGGGTAGAAAATGCACCGGAATCACGTAAAGTTGACTCTCATCAAGATGTTGTTGTTGTTCCGAGCTTGGCCTATCTTCCTGATGATGCTATCCTCACCTCTCCTCGTTATAGTATGGGACGGGGTGTGGAACCCATCGAGGTGGACGACTCTTGAAGGAAGCCCCAACGTATAAGAAGGGGCCAATCTGAAATTGCTGGGACCAGCCAGAGTTTTAAGCCAAAGAAGAGGGGCATATATGATGCCCTACCTGAGTTCAACAAGGATCCTTTTCACAAGGAGAATGAGGATGTTAATCTGGATCCGGTCTCGGATATGACAATTCAGCAGCTGGTTGAACTGGTAAGTTCTATTCTCATTTTTTTTGCTCTCCCTGCCTTTATTCTGCTTTTTTGACATTGTGTGTATGCAGGGAGCTAGCCTCGATATGGAATTTTTCTAGAGTCTTAGTGAATCTTCCTCAGTTGTGGAGAAAATGAAGGGAAAAATTGCCAATCTGAAGAAGACGGCCTATGGTCATAAAAGATGCTTATGGACATGACGAAGTCTTTGGATCAAAAGATTTCCGCTATACAAGAGCAGCTTCAGGCTCAGGTGGCTGAGCTGAAAGCCTTTGGGTGTAAATATAACGCAAGCCTGAAGGTAGCAGAGGAGAAACACTTGGACGCAGAGCATGAGATGGAGCATGAGATAAAAAATGTTCAGGCTCAGGGGGCTGAGCTGAAAGCCTTAGGGTGTAAATATAACGCAAGCCTGAAGGAAGCAGAGGAGAAACACTTGGACGCAGAGCAAGAGATGAAGCATGAGATCGAAAATGTTCTAGCTGCCCAGTTGGAGGCAGGCCCTGCTCAAGCCATCAAGAAGTATCAGGCTTCTGATGAGCTACGTCGAGCCATAGTGACCCTTCTTGCTCATGCTAGAAATTTTGCCTATACCCTTGGAGTCGATGAGGTCAAAGCGCAATCTGCAGAGGTCAATCATGACAACCTTACCCATAAGGCGCTGTACTGTCTGAATATGAGTGAGATTCGAGGCTCGTATAGGGGAGTTCCGGCAGGGAATTGACATTGTGTCAAAGTATTCCACTCGCCGAGTTGTCTCTTCCCGCCAAGCACCTTCTTTTGCCTCTCCTTCGAGTTCAGCTACTCCCAGTGGACCGCCTCAGGCTACCCCTGCTGATCTGTCTTAGACGGATGCTACTGGGGAGACTCTTGCTCTTTCTAGGAAGAATTTGACTTCCGAAGCTTCTTGAGCTTTTGGTCTTGTATTTTGCTAGTTTTTGTTTTCAAAACTTGAAAATGTAACTTAAAAATGAAAATGTAACTTGTATGAATTTCCACATAATATATGATAAATTTTCTTTCTTACCTTGCATTTTTAGCACTTATTTTGAGTACCTTGACTTGAGTGACTTGAGTACCTTGACCTGTGGTGGGGTGTTCTGCCCCCCCCCCCCCCAGTATTCTATGCATTAACTTTAGTTATTTAGGATGGCATACTTGGTCTTTTGTATGACCTTTTGTTTGAGTCCGACCTACGGAACCTAGTTCGATGTCTGTCCTACAGACTTAGTGAGTTTGTCTTTTGCAAACTTGGTGAGTCCGACCTGCGATACTCGATTCATTGTCTGTCCTGTAGTCTTAATGAGTTTGTCCTATAAACTTTGTTGAGCTTGAACTGTAGAGACAGTGAATACTCCTTGAGTTCATGATACCAAGCACTGAAGCGTGCTTGAGACCTTAAATAGCCTTTAGCAACTTGTAAACATAAGTAGGATAATTAGAGTCCTCAAAATCTAGTGGTTGTGCCATAAACATTGCTCAGTAAGGGTGCCTTACAAAAAATCATTATTCCCATCAAACTGTCATAGGACCCAACCAAAGGAAATAGCAAGACTGAGTACTAAACGTACGGTAGTGGTCTTTACCACTAGGCTGAATGTCTCAAAATAGTCAATGCCAGGCTGTTGGATAAATCATTTTGCAACCAAGACAGTTTTATAACGCTCAATAGTCCCATCAGTCTTACGCTTGATGTGAAAAACCACTTGTAGTCAACGAAATTTATTCACAAATCAAAAGGAACCAAAGACCACATACTATTAGAAACCAAAGAAATAAATTAATCAGACACAGCAGTCCTCCATTGAGGACATTGCGTAGGCTTGTTTGTAAGTAGTAGGCTCAGTATCAGAGAATTTTGAAGCCAGTTGGCTGTTAAGGTTGATGAGTTTGTGATGTTTGAAGATATTTTTACGGGCGAGTGACCATAGAGTGAGTAGGATGCGGAGAAGGAGAGGAGGGATGAGGCAGGGATGACGAGCTAGGGGAAGAAGAGGATTCGGCCTGGGAGGAAGGGGTGGTGCCGTTTGTGAGGAGGTAAGGGAAGGGGCGGGTAGAGGGGAGGTAAGGGAATGAGCAGGTGGATGGGCAGGAATGGATGAAGGAAGAGCCAAGGACCAATCATCCACTGAATAATCAGGAGATGTGGAGGATGGATGAGAACTGAAGGGAAAAACTGACTCAATGAAGCAAACATCCCGCGAAACATATAATCGATTCAACTCTAGGTGTAGACAGAGATACACACGTTGGGTGAGCGAGTACCCACGAAAGACACAAGGGAGAGAGTTGGATTATAACTTATGATGAGTGTAAGGGCGAATCAAAGGATAGCAGAGACAACAAAAAACATGCAATTTTGAGAAATTGGGAGGTTCGTGAAAGATACATTCATATGGGGAGGACATGGAAAAGACCTTCGTGGGAATATGATTAATTAAATAAACAATAGTGGCAAAGACATAAGACCAATAAATTAAGGGCTTACGGGCATGGTGTAATAAAGTGAGACAAGTTTTCACAATGTGAAGGCGACGACGCTCAGAAATGTCATTATGCTGAGGGGTGTGAGGGGGAGTAGTGAATTGAGAAATTCCATGGGCATACAAATAATTCACGCAGACCAATAAATTTGCCATCATTATAAGAATATATAACTTTAACAGAGGCATCAAAGAATTTTTCCACAATCGACTTGAAATGTTGAAAAACAGACAATGCATTAGATTTATGCATAAGAGGATAAAGCCATATATAACGAGTAAAGTGATCAACAAACAAAAGATAATACATGTAACCATCGACGGAATAAACATGTGATGTCCATACATCAGAGAAATTGATTTCAATGGGCCGGGAAGAATGCAAATTAGAAGCAGTAAATGGTAAGCGAAGGCTTTTCTGATAGAGACATGCATGACATTGAGAAAGACTAGACAAACTATCAGTTGCCAAAGGAGGTTGTTGCGGAATATGATAAATAATAGTAGAAGCAGGAGGAGCACAACTGTGATGCCAAGTCATAGGGTTAGTTTTATGTGCAGAAAAAGGGGGAAATGGGAGTAGTGGACCAAAGGTACATACCTTTTTGAGCTGGCCCTTAGTGGTGACATTTGCCTGTCTGAATATATATTATCAGAAAAGAGTCAGGTAAAAATTCAACAGAGACAGAATTATCAGCACAAAATTTAGAAACATATAATAAATTTTGAGTAAGTCGGGGAACACATAAAATATTATGTAAAGTAACTGTGATAGAAGAAGGTAATGATGTTCATTCTATCACGCAAACTTGGGGCGGGCCGGGATATGACAAACTTTTTGTAGCACTTTATTTCTTCCATTAATAAAATAAAGTTGTTTTAAAATATTAAAAAAGAAAAGAAAAAGAAGGTAATGATGTTGAACCAGTATGTGTGATGGGCAAGGCACTATCATCACCAGTAAGAATCTCTTCCTGGCCATGATAGACGGCATGGTGGCTAAGCTTTCGAAAATCCGCAGTCACAGCACCACTATCCAAAACCATGATTGAGGATGGGTGGTGGCCGGTGGTATGACCAAAACCATTTCTTTTTTCTGATGATGAACAGTTATGCGGTTGTTTTTTTTGTTTTTTTTATATTTTTTTTTTATGAATAATGCTGCGTTTGGGAAGGATAAGAGAGAGGAGGAAGAAGATGGCCGCTGACCGGCGGGTAAGGGTGGTTTGATTCGGAAAGAGTTAGATATATAGTATATCATGTATGAACGAAATAAATGCAGTATATTTTTACAATGAATACAATATATTCTGCAATGGATATGTATGCAACTAATAAATCTAGATGAAGTTTTGGATCACCATGAAAGTCCCGCTCGGTTACATAATAACGATAAAATGAATGTTCACGAGCAGTTGTCTTTAAGGCTCCCACTTCTTGGTTGATTAACATTCACATGGCTATGCTGTCACACAAAATAAGCAAATAAATAGAAATAAAAAAAATACTTATTCACATGACTCTATTAAATCAATAGATAATATATCATAATCAATAGTCCAAAAGTGTGTTATACAAATTTCAAACCATTTGAACAGGAAAGTTGTTCAAAGTTCAAAGTGTCATATTAAAAATAAATATAAATCCTATTTTGTTAATAGTGTTGCACCATTATATTGAACATGGTAACATCATAAGAAATTGTGAGATCGTACAGGATGGTCTGGGCGGTAACATAACCTGTAGCAAATCTAAAAATTCTGGTGCCAGAATCAATAGGAATTCCATACACAGTAGCAAGCTGATCGTATACACCCTGTAATTCCAAGGTGCTACCATTATATTTTCCATTAGTGAAAAGGATAGAAAGTTGTGATTGGGTATTGATGCCGTCGAGTGAGACGGATCTAACTATTCCTTGGATTCGGGCTATCGGTTTGGAATCGAGTTGTATGCCTTGTGTCATTAGAACGTCACAGACAAAAACACTGCCGAATTTGAAGTAGCCCCACTCCTTCCCTCTGATTCCGGAAACAAAAAAATCTGTGGCGTTTGGGCCGCCACCATAGTAGTCATGTAGAAACAGGGTCATGTTTGTTTCTTTCATACCCTGTGAATCTGATGCCAAAAAGGCCAGTATTAATATTGTAATTAAGAATAAGCAGTTTCTTTTTATGGATGCAATTTTATTTGCAGCCATTTTTGAGTCAAACTAACAAATGGCACATGAACGGATGGAAAGAGAGAAAGTAAGCAAATATGGTGCACTTGAATCTCTTCCAAAGCAAGTGTTTTATACTAGTAAAATTGACATATAATCTTTAATTTAAACGGTGAATTAGAATTTTAAATTTTTGCTGCATCACTCCTCCCCCTCTCCCACTCCCACAACCCTCCCTCGAGCTTGGCCGTTTCTCACTTGTTGAGGATAAAGAATAATGAGTAGGACGCTTGTGATGTGCCAAGTGTCAAGGAATTGGTGTGACAAGTGTAAACAAATGACTAAGAGCTTCGGCCGTTTCTCACTTGTTGAGGATAAAGACTGATGAGTAGGACGCTTGTGGTGTGCCAAGTATCAAGCAATTGGTGTGACAAGTGTAAACAAATGACTATTAAATGTAATTGGGTGTAATGATTCACGATGGAGAATACACAACAAATATTCTATAGACTATAGTATGTATCTTCAATAATTTCTCTTGGTATCAGAGCGGGAAATGGAGCTGACCTCTGCTCCGACGCCGGCATCGGTGGCGCCGCCACCAAACACTCAGATACAGTCACAAATTCAGTTCGGTTCACCCTATGGCACAGCAATCGGAATTTCCACAGTGAGAGCCACTCCTCCAAATGTCTCAGCCTCACTTACTCTACCGCGATTCGAGCCGGCTCCGATGTATATGGGCCGATCTGAACCATCAACTTCCATTCTCGGACCATCTTCCTCAACCTACTCGATTATGCCCACATTTCCACTTAGGTCAACTGTTGCTCCGTCTCCATCTCCTTCTCGTCCGAAGCTTTCGTCGTTGTCACCACTTGTCAAAACTCCATTCTCATGTCATCTTAATCAGCTCAGCACCGTTAAATTAGATCAAAACAACTACCCATAATGGAGGTACAACATACTCCCGGTGATTCGTGGTCATAAATTGGAGAGTCATCTTCTGGGACTATTCCAAATCCCTTAGAATTTCTCACTTATCCTGGCCCTGAGGGCATTGTCTTTACTAGTAGCGTTCCCAATCATGCATTTGATGAGTGGAATCATATTGATCAGCTACTCATAGGATGGTTACTCGGATCAATGACTGAGCAGTTATTATTAGAGGTTATGGGTTGTGAAACAGCTGCCGAAATCTAGAAAACACTTGAAGATCTATTCAACAGTCGTTCTGAATGCTTGAATTTAGGGATGCCCTCACCAAAACTAAAAAAGGAATAAGAGTATGGCTGATTACCTTGCTCTCATGAAGTCTTATGTCGATAGCCTTGCATGGATACCCAGTGTCGAAATCTGAGCTCATATTGGCCACACTGGGCGGTTTAAAGAAGAAATATGAAGCTGCAATTGTGAATATCCCTTCTAGGGTTGGATCCCTCTCATGGCAGGAGGTTCAGTCCGAACTTATCACTCAGGAAAGTCTACTTGCAAGGATCAACCCTACTCGGTCATTAGACGCAAATCCTACAGCATATTTGGCTTTCAAGTCCTTTTCAAGGCCATATAAAAGGAATCAAAACCAGCCAAACTACAACTCCAATAGAGGAAGAGGTCGGTCCAGGGGGAGGTAGATCAAGAGGTAGAGGTGGTAGAGGATCTAATGGTACTGGCAGGGGTACCCAATGCCTCTATGGTAAGATTGGTCATACAGCCAATATGCTGGCACAGATATGAAGAAGACTTCAACAACAATGCAATTTAGTTCATGTAAAAACTTTATTATGATTAATAAAAGCACTTTTTTGTTATATATATTGTTTATCTTTATAAACCAATTATGGCATTGTATATATAGTAACGTCCTTAGTATTATACTATGATATAGAAACTATGATATGGGAATGGTTGATGAGATCTCTAATCCTTTTAATAAGTTTGATACTTAAATGTCTCTAGTCATATGTACTTTCTAACGGGACATTGATAGTATGATTAGAATAGCACGTATTGGATGTCTTCTATCTTATTAAAGATAGGGATAGATCTCGTATATCGAAGTGTAGAGACACTAGGACTGTATGTGGACGTGTATTAGAGAATGCGTATGTTAGACTGGCCCACTTACATTAAGTGTCATAGTATGTGGCAATTGTGCAATTATCCTGAGACCGGAGTCTTCATGGCATCACGGTGTGGATTGTCATGTTTTGACACTATTGACATTTCCTCTAGCCACGGGGCGATCATGCGGTAGTGCTCTGGTATGATATTGAAGCATGCGTAGGATACATGTTTGTTCGTCCGAGAATCGCGTATCCTAAAAGTTAGAGTAAATATCCGAAATTGGCCTTCTTATAAGGAATGTCTAGCTCTCGTGAATCTTTGCAAAGTGAGAGTAAATGAGTTATTCTGAGAGAGCATGATTGTTAGGCCCCGCTCCTAGATACCGAGCCCTTATCCGGGAGAGAACGTTCGGCGCGTATAACATTAAATAAATTTAATATTATACGCCAGCCTCTACGTCGTCGTATCAAAATAAAGCAATGGAAGCCCAAAAGGCTCAGGTAAAAACCATAAATTCTACTAGATTACAAACCGACTAGGGGTAGAAAGGAAAAGCTTACAACGTACGATGTTACAAAATAAAGATACAACACTTGTCTTACAAACTTGGAATAAAAGTACAACATGTTATTTAAGAATCTACAACATACTATAGCACAACCTGTAAAAGAAAGGATCATCAGCACCAACGTCATCAAAACATCATCGAATCCCTCAACGAGCTCAAGGACAACCTGTTCGTCTTCTCACCCCAAAAGCACACAAAGCAACATACGCAATTAAGGTAAGTACAAAGTGCTTAGCAAGAGGAAGAAGATAATGTATAATCAAGTCTTACAACGAAAGGTTCATTAATTATTATTAAGTTATCTTGTAATATTCCGATTTTCGGGAAAGGGCAGATGTGTCATTTTGCGAAAATGAAATATTGGGTTCGGTTCCTTTTATTCCGAGTTTAATAATTTGGATATTTATATACATAATTTTGATATATATATATATATATATATATATATATATATATATATATATATATATATATATATATATATATATATATATATATATATATATATATATATATATGGAAGAAAATCTGATTTAATAAGGGTGATTATGGAAAATCATGGAAATTAAGTAATTATGGGATTTTTCCTATTTAAGGGAAAATCAACCTAATCAGCCCCATAATCTTTTAATCAGATTTTTCCACCTCCAAAGTTCACCTTCTACGTGTGTGAGCAAGATTTAGGGCTGAGGGAATTTTCATCAGTTGTTAATTCAATCCTTGACGGTTTTCAGATCAGAGTCGAGCACCGGAATCGTTGTGAAGAGAGCAACGTTGTGACATCAAAAAAAAGTTGAAACTTTGTTAAGGTATGATTAAGCCCTAATTCAGTTCATCTTCGAGTTTGATGGATTCAAACTCATCAATTCGTAGTTTTTGTCGTTTAGAAGTGTGTGATTGAATCTAATCTAAGTTTGGATTTATCACACATGTTTTCCTGTAGAAAAGGATCAGTTGTGCTGTTGTTTTTCTGTGGTTTGGAGTAGGAATTTGCTGCTTAAAAGGCAAGAGGCTCTTCCTACGGTTCAATTAACGTTATTGTAGTTTAGATCATGTTTTATGATGCGTAGATACAAGAAAGATGTGCTTTTTCGTTGATCAAAGGATCATAGACGTTTAGAGATGTTTTCTACGTTTTACTGTGTTGAAAACGAGGTTAATTAGGTTAGAAACGATTCAGAAATCGAGTTGCGAAGATTTTAGCGTTTTGGGACAAAACCCAGGCGGACGGGCGTCTTCATTAGGCAGACGGGCGTCCGAGACCCTAGTAACTCGAACGGGCGTCTGAGATAGGCAGACGGGCGTTTGAGGTCAGACTTTTGATTCAGGATGTAGCTGGTTTTGACAGACGGGCGTCTGAGTTTAGTGGATGGGCGTCCAATGCCGGACGGGCGTCCATAGGATTTCAAACGGGCGTCTGGCCTGTTTTGCCTTGTTTAAACTATTTTAGCATTTCAGGTCGGTTTTTGGCTTCGAAATCATGTTTTCACTGTTTTAAACCTTTAATCCTGATATGTTAACATTAAATTAAAATATGAACAAGCTTCGATTGAACTTCCGATTCGTTCAGTTAAAACACCGAATGTACTCTTAAAGGGAGTTGAAGTTCGGATCCGTCGGAAGGACATGAAAGAGCTTGTGCTTTGATGAACTAGAGTTCATCAATGTCTGTGTAATTGTTAGGATATGATGTCTAGCTGTCTAAGTGAGGGAGTAGTGTTGTTAAGGTGAGTTTCAATCTGAAAATACATAGGTGGTTAGTTAATACACACTAATAATTACATATGTGTAGATAAAAGATAAAACGTCACTTATTCTTGGTTAGGCACTGATTCAAATCGGTGATGTGATACGTTCATAAAAGGTGGACAACGCTACTGGCTCAAAAGGCTGAAGGGTGGTGGAGGAATTCCATTGAACGTATATGCATACCGGGGAGATCCCGGGACTACCGGTGCTAATCACCGTAGTTGGAAAGTATATCTCGTGGTGGAATTTTCACCATGCATTGTGTCCTTGAGTAATGATGTAACACATATAAGCTAGGTTAGAAACGAATAGTCATGACGTGTCGATGGGCACGAAGTGAACCCTAAATTGAGTCGGTCTCACTAAGATAATGTCTTTAATAATAACTTTAGTTGAATTGTAGCTTCTACTTCTTACTTTGTACTTTGTACTTACCTCAAATGCATGTTTATTTATGTGTTTGGGGAGAGAAGACGAACATGTTAGTCCAGACTTTGAGGAGGACTTTGATGACGACGTTTGAGGACGCCGGAGTTGAAGACCTTGTTTATCATTTATTTCATTTATGCCTTAGACTTGGATTATTATTGGATTCTGTAGTTTCCTTGTAGTTTTTGAGATTCGTACTCTTGGATTCGTTTGGTTTTCCGATGTAATAAGTATTACATTTTATTCTATCTTTAGTGTTTCTATTCTTGGTTATTTGGAAAAATTTACCCGAGTCTTTTAGCTTCCGTTTGCTTTAATTTGATACGACGTAGTAGAGGCTTACGTGTAATATTATTTATGTAATATTATTCGTGCCGAACGCTTCGATTTCCGGATAAGGACTCGGTGTCCGGGAACGGGGCGTTACAGTTGGTATCAGAGCAAAGCGTCTTTTAGGCTTCCTTTCGTTAAGATAAGTTTTCCTTAGACCTCTTAGTGACGTTTTGGTTTTCTTGATCATCAGGATGGTGTTCACTAGAACCGGAGCAAGTGCTGAAGCATCAGGAGTTCGACAAGAGAGTCCTACACCAGTTGTTAGAGGCGGTTTTGTGAGGCAGAATCCTTCACCACATCCGAGCCCCACTCCACCCCCTCGTACTGCGACCCCTACACCACGATCTCAGCAGGACTTGTCACCGCGACCTCATCAGGAGCAACGCCCATAATGGCATGTGGGAAGTTCGGGACAGTTTTCATTGATAAGTGATGTTCCAGCGGGTTTAGTACCGCCACCAGTGAGCTACCCTCCACCGAGGTATAATTACATCTATGGAGAACCAGGAGAAGCACCTATACGAGTCACTGTAGTGGGAGACATTCCACCAGTCTACGTACCCCCAGCAACTAGCATTTATCCACCTCCAGTGAGTGTTTACCCTTCACCGGTGAGCCACCCCTCGCCACTAGTTTTCCATCATCAGCAGCATCAGACCTTTTACCCTCCTCCAGTGGGTCACACTCCTCGACCTACTGTACCACCTTCACCCCGTTTTGACCATCATCAAGGCTTTGGTTACCCACCCTACGGTTTCCACCAACACCAGTACCAGCTGCAAGAAATACCTTTTGGATATCCTCCAGTTTATCCGCAAGCCCCACCAGTCAGACCGGCACATGAGCAAGCACCACCAATTGATTGGTATACAAGATTAAAGAGGAACAAAGTTCAAGACTTCTTTGGGAAGTCGAGCATTCGAAGGCCGAAGAGTGGATAAGGAGTTTTGAGAAGGCATGTAGGAACATACATGTCCCTGAGACTGAGATGGCACAGTTGGCGGTTAGTTTCCTTTTGGGTGCAGCTGAAGCATGGATAGATGCTATACAGAGCAGTAATGGTAAAGTGACGGATTGGGAAAGCTTTAAGGTAATGTTCTATAATGAGTATTTTCTAGCAACAGTGCAGAGAGACATGACCAGTCAATTTCTAAAGCATAAGCAAGGTAATTACATGACAGTATCACAGTACACCAACATGTTTAACGAGTTGGGAAGATTCTACCCTGAGTTGATGGATGGCACTATACAAGGAAGGGTTATCGTATCAGATACAGTCTGGCATGTTGGGTTTCACAGCCAAGAACATGGCTGAGTTGTTGAATAAGGCCTTAGAGGTTGAGACCTTGAGGAAGAAGGCCACGGTCGTTATTGGGAATAAGAGGAATTTTGGCACGAGTCAAGGTAATATCCGGGGAGCACCCCAACAAAATTTCAAGAAGTCAACGCCCCTTGCAGCGAGTAAACCACAAACCGGAGCACCTTTATGCTCTAAGTGCAACAGGAATCACTCAGGTGAGTGTAAGGCTAATACAGGAGGCTGCTACTACTGTGGAGATTTAGGACATTTTGCCAAGATGTGTCCCATGAAGGGGAGTTTGAATATTCCGAAGCAAGGAAGTGGGAAAGGCGGCCCAAGTCGCCCAGTTCGAGTCTTTGCAGTAGATGCTGAGATAGCAAAACCAGACGATAACGTTATATCAGGTACCTTTATTGTTTATTATAATTTGTTTGAGTACTTTTATGGCACGATTTAAATCATGTTGTACTGTATTTAAATAAATGAATTCACATCCTAGGTACAATAATATTAGACAACTTAGCAGTTACGGCATTGTTTGATACGGGAGCGTCTAATACTTTTGTGTCGACTAAGGTAGCTAAGAAGCTTAACCTACCAATGGAACCTTTAAGAAACATTTTGGAAATAACAACACCCTTAGGGAAAGTGACTAAGGTAACCAAGTTGATGCCGCAAGTAGATGTTCGAGTTGGAACGTATCGTTGCAAGAGTGACTTTACGGTTCTAGACTTTTCAGATTTTGACGTGATTCTTGGAATAGATTGGCTATCCGAGAATTTTGTCCATTTGGATTGTAGAGAAAGGAGAGTGACCTTTAAGATACCGGGAAAGTCAGATAAGACTTATCAGGGAAATGTTTATAAGCCCAGTAAGAAGCGTCACCCTATAATTTCAGCGGTTAAGGCTGTAAGAGCTTGTCAGAAGGGTTGTGAAGGCTACTTGTTATACGCAGTGGATGTGGAACAAGTGAAGCCTAAGTTAGAGGAAACCCCTGTAGTGAAGGAATATTCAGAAGTGTTCCCAGAAGAGTTACCGGGAAACATGCCGGATAGAGAGATTGAATTTGAGATTAAGTTGATGCCAGGAGCAGCACCAGTTGCTAAGGCACCCTATAGGATGGCACCGGCTGAATTGAAGGAGTTGAAAGCACAGCTTAAGGATATGCTCGAGAGGAATAGAATTCAGCCTAGTACCTCGCCTTGGGGAGCCCCAGTGTTGTTTGTTAAGAAGAAAGATGGTAGCATGAGGATGTGCATAGATTACAGAGCGCTGAACAATCTTACCATCAAGAATAAGTACCCTTTGCCAAGGATTGATGATTTGTTTAACCAGTTGCAAGGCAAGAGAGTGTTTTCTAAGATTGATCTTAGGTCAGGGTACCACCAGTTGAAGATCAAGGTAGCAGATATACCAAAGACGGCTTTCAGTACGAGGTATGGACATTATGAGTTCTTGGTCATGCCTTTTGGACTCACTAATGCCCCATCTGCATTTATGGATTTAATGCAGCGTGTTTTCATGCCATACCTGGATAAGTTTATGATAGTGTTCATAGATGACATCTTAGTATACTCTAAGGATGAGAAAGAACACGAAGAACACTTAAGGATAGTGTTGGATACTTTGAAGAAGAACCAGTTGTATGCTAAGTTCTCGAAGTATGACTTTTGGTTAGATCAAGTGAGTTTCTTGGGTCATGTCATTTCGGGAGATGGCATTAAGGTTGATCCCGCGAAGATTGAAGCAGTTCAGAAGTGGTCCAGACCGACTACCGTTTCAGAGGTTAGAAGTTTTCTCGGTTTGGCTGGCTATTATGGGAAGTTTGTACAAGACTTCTCAAAGATAGCTACACCACTTACCCGGCTCACTCAAAAGGATGTGAAGTTCAAGTGGACCAGTGAGTTTGAAGTGGCTTTTGAAACCCTGAAGAAGAAGTTGACTACAACCCCAGTTTTGGCAGTTCCGGAGATCTTTGCTAATTATGACGTTTACACGGATGCTTCGGGACAAGGTTTGGGTTGTGTGTTGATGCAGGGAGGGAAGGTAATTGATTATGCATCCAGACAGTTGAAGGTGCATGAGAAGAATTACCCAACCCACGACTTGGAGTTAGCAGCAGTTGTGTTTGCCTTGAAGATTTGGAGGCACTACTTGTATGGAGTTAAGGCCAGGATCTTCACCGATCACAAGAGCTTGAAGTATTTCTTTACCCAAGAGAATCTGAATATGAGGCAAAGGAGATGGTTAGAGTTTGTTAAGGATTATGACCTGGAGATTCAGTATCATCCGGGTAAAGCAAATGTGGTAGCAGATGCTTTGAGCAGAAAACCAGTGTTTGCAGTTTCAAGTGTTGAAGTTGTGGCAGAAGGGTTAGATGGGTTGAGAATCTGAAGCTTTGATCAGATTGAAGACCGGCAGTTTGTGGCACCATTGTTAGCAAGGTCTGAGTTGATGGATGATATTCGGGAGAAGCAAGATGAAGACCCAGTTTTGGTTGACTTGAAGCGAGTTGCAAGGGAGAAGCCTACGGTTGGCTATGTGTTAGATAAGAATGGAAATCTTTGGTATCAGGATCGTTTTTGTGTACCTAATGTGGGTGATTTAAGACGAGAGTCATGGAAGAGGCACATAGAATTGCTTTTGCAGTTCATCCGGGAGCTACTAAAATGTACAGAGACTTGAAGGAAAGGTTTTGGTGGCCCTCGATGAAACTGGAGATAGCCAAGTTCGTTGCAGAGTGTGATACTTGCCAAAAGGTTAAGGCAGAACATAGAAGACCGGGAGGAATGCTTAAGCCATTGGATATCCCGGAATGGAAATGGGATAAGATCACTATGGACTTCATCACCGGTTTATCTAAGACGAAAGGCGGTAATGATGCGATTTGGGTGATTGTGGATAGATTGACCAAATCCGCTCATTTCTTACCGTATAAGGTTGATATGCCCTTAAAAAAGATGACGACACTATACTTGGATAATATAGTGAAGTTACACGGAGTACCTATCTCGATAGTTTCGGATCGTGATTCGAGGTTCGTCAGTCGGTTTTGGAAAAGGTTACAAGCAGCCTTTGGAACCAAGTTGGATTTGAGTACGACATTTCATCCTCAGACAGATGGACAATCTGAGAGAACCACACTTGAAGATATGTTGAGAGCTTGTATTTTGGAAGTAGGTGGGTCATGGGATGATTACCTACCGGTAGCGGAGTTTGCCTATAACAACAGTTATCATGCAAGTATATGCATGCCACCGTTTGAAACGTTGTATGGAAGATGGTGTAGAACGCCGCTGTTTTGGGATGAAGTCGGGGAGAGACAAATCACCGGGCCAGAATTGGTTGAGCAAGCTAAAGAAAGAGTTCAGTTGGTTAAGAAGAATCTGAAGGCAGCTCAAGATAGACAGAAGAGTTGGGCAGATGTTAGAAGAAGGCCTTTAGAGTTCGAAGTTGGTGAAAGAGTTTATCTACGAGCTTCACCAATGAAGGGAGTGAAACGTTTTGGACAAAAGGGAAAGCTAAGTCCGAGGTATGTTGGACCTTTTGAGATTCTAGAAAGAATTGGACCTTTGGCTTATAAACTCAAGTTACCGGAATCCATGTCAAGAGTCCACAACGTATTTCATGTCTCGATGTTGAAGAAGTGTTTGACCAAGACGGATGTTGAGACTACTGTTGATCCGGAGATTCTTCAAGACAATCTTTCGTATGATGAGACACCGATCATAATTTTGGACCGGAAAGAAAAGATGATTAAGAGACGGTTGATTCCTTTGGTTCTGGTGCAATGGAGCAATCATTCACCGGATGAAGCTACTTGGGAAGTCGAGGACGATATGATCAGCGAGTTCCCAGATTTCATGGACTTACCAGGTATATTCTAAGTTTCGAGGACGAAACTCCTTTAAGGGGGGAAGAATGTAATATTCCGATTTTCGGGAAAAGGGCAGACGTGTCATTTTGCGAAAATGAAATATTGGGTTCGGTTCCTTTTATTCGGAAGAAAATCTGATTTAATAAGGGTGATTATGGAAAATCATGGAAATTAAGTAATTATGGGATTTTTCCTATTTAAGGGAAAATCAACCTAATCAGCCCCATAATCTTTTAATCAGATTTTTCCACCTCCAAAGTTCACCTTTTGCGTGTGTGAGGAAGATTTAGGGCTGAGGGAATTTTCATCAGTTGTTAATTCAATCCTTGACGGTTTTCATATCAGAGTCGAGCACCGGAATCGTTGTGAAGAGAGCAACGTTGTGACATCAAAAAAAAGTTGAAGCTTTGTTAAGGTATGATTAAGCCCTAATTTAGTTCATCTTCGAGTTTGATGGATTCAAACTCATCAATACGTAGTTTTTGTCGTTTAGAAGTGTGTGATTGAATCTAATCTAAGTTTGGATTTATCACACATGTTTTCCTGCAGAAAAGGATCAGTTTTGCTGCTATTTTTCTGTGGTTTGGAGTAGGAATTTGCTGCTTAAAAGGCAAGAGGCTCTTCCTACGGTTCAATTAACGTTATTGTAGTTTAGATCATGTTTTATGATGCGTAGATACAAGAAAGATGTGCTTTTTCGTTGATCAAAGGATCAAAGACGTTTAGAGATGTTTTCTACGTTTTACTGTGTTGAAAATGAGGTTAATTAGGTTAGAAACGATTCAGAAATCGATTTGCGAAGATTTTAGCGTTTTGGGAAAAACCCAGGCGGACGGGTGTCTGCATTAGGCAGACGGGCGTCCGAGACCCTAGTAACTCGAACGGGCGTCTGAGATAGGCAGACGGGCGTTTGAGGTCAGGCTTTTGATTCAGGATGTAGCTGTTTTTGACAGACAGGCGTCTGAGTTTAGTGGACGGGCGTCAAATGCCGGACGGGCGTCCATAGGATTTCAAACGGGCGTCTGGCCTGTTTTGCCTTGTTTAAACTATTTTAGCGTTTCAGGTCGGTTTTTGGCTTCGAAATCGTGTTTTCACTGTTTTAAACCTTTAATCCTGATATGTTAACATTAAATTAAAATATGAACAAGCTTCGATTGAACTTCCGATTCGTTCAGTTAAAACACCGAATGTACTCTTAAAAGGAGTTGAAGTTCGGATCCATCGGAAGGACATGAAAGGGCTTGTGCTTTGATGAACTAGAGTTCATCAATGTCTGTGTAATTGTTAGGATATGATGTCTAGCTGTCTAAGTGAGGGAGTAGTGTTGTTAAGGTGAGTTTCAATCTGAAAACACATAGGTGGTTAGTTAATTCACACTAATAATTACATATGTGTAGATAAAAGATAAAACGTCACTTATTCTTGGTTAGGCACTGATTCAAATCGGCGATGTGATACGTTCATAAAAGGTGGACAACGCTACTGGCTCAAAAGGCTGAAGGGTAGTGGAGGAATTCCATCGAACGTATATGCATACCGGGGAGATCCCGGGACTACCGGTGCTAATCACCGTAGTTGGCAAGTATATCTCGTGGTGGAATTTTCACCATGCATTGTGTCCTTGAGTAATGATGTAACACATATAAGCTAGGTTAGAAACGTATAGTCATGACGTGTCGATGGGCACGAAGTGAACCCTAAATTGAGTCGGTCTCACTAAGATAACGTCTTTAATAATAACTTTAGTTGAATTGTAACTTCTACTTTTTACTTTGTACTTTGTACTTACCTCAAATGCATGTTTATTTATGTGTTTGGGGAGAGAAGACGAACAGGTTAGTCCAGACTTTGAGGAGGACTTTGATGACGACGTTTGAGGACGCCGGAGTTGAAGACCTTGTTTATCATTTATTTCATTTATGCCTTAGACTTGGATTATTATTGGATTCTGTAGTTTCCTTGTAGTCTTTGAGATTCGTACTCTTGGATTCGTTTGGTTTTCCGATGTAATAAGTATTACATTTTATTCTATCTTTAGTGTTTCTATTCTTGGTTATTTGGAAAATTTTACCCGAGTCTTTTAGCTTCCGTTTGCTTTAATTTGATACGACGTAGTAGAGGCTTACGTGTAATATTATTTATGTAATATTATGCGTGCCGAACGTTTCAATTTCCGGATAAGGACTCGGTGTCCGGGAACGGGGCGTTACATATCTTTATTAGACCGATTCAATTCTGGGGTTCATTTCATGCTCATCAACATGTCGTGACTAAACGTTTCTAACTTAACTTATCTTAGCCACATCGGCATTCAAGGGCACAACGCATGGTGCTACCCACCACGAGGTATCGTTTGCAACCTATCAGTGGATCACACCGATAGCCATGGGTTAAGACCCGATAGTGTACACGTTCGGTGAAGTCCCCCTGCCATTTAGCCGTTTATAGGCCAGCAGAGTTATTCACTTTATCTGACCTCTCACACATCGCGATATGGCTAGGTGCCGTACCAAGAATGTTACGATGCTTAGTCTTTTAGCTACACACGTACGTTTATTGTTAATTATTAACTAGCCACCTATGTATTTTCAAGTAAGCTCTCTCACTTCTAATACTCTCTTTCTTAGACCGCTAGACAAGGACAAGGCCTAGCGCATACACAGACATTGATGAATACTAATTCATCAAAGCACAAGCCTATCATGCCCTTCCGACGGTCCCGAACTTCAACTCCCTTTAAGAGTACATTCGGTGCTAGAACTAAACGCATCAGAAACTCATTCAAGGATTGTTCATGTTTGTTTAATATTATTAGATCAAGAAACAACGCTTGAAACTCAACACATAGCTCAAACATCATATTTCCCAAAATCAAGATCAATACGTGCGCATTCAAGGGAATGCGTGCGCATTCTAACTGTACAGGCCCTAAACCTGATTTTCAACACTTCTCTTGATTCTACAACCTTTCTAACATGTTTATCACCAAAAATACACATCAAAACAGCAGGAAAACAGCCTTTAAACATACCATAACATCTTTTACTACAACAACAACAATTAACATGACAATCAAGAAATCAACACAAAAGCTCAACCTTAACATCATAAAACTTTAATTAAACATTAGGAAGAGCCTCTTACTTGATTGAAGCCACAAACCAAAACTATCTCTGCAGCACTTAAACAGGCATCAAACAAGATCTAAAAGATCACAATTAACATGAATTAATTGATGATCAAAGCTTCTAAACAAAGAACTACGAAACAAAATCCTAGAACATGAATTCATGATCCTTTTCATGAATTTACAGCAGAAATTCGACTCCAACATAACTGAGAATCAGACCCAAATTCTGGTATCAAAACGATCCTCGTCTTCTCACGATTCCAGCGGTACATTCGGATTTCTAAACGAATTCACGGATCAAAAGTTATGCCCAAAACCCTAAAACACAAAACATCATGATCTTTTACGATTTTGCAGCAGAAAACGAGTTAACCATACCTGGATTATTTCCTGTAAGAGTATTTTTAGAATAATCTACGCTCTGAGACGATCGTTTTGACTATTCATTGCTGCAAAACGGAACTACGGATTGGAAGATATGAATTCTTGAAGTTCATCTCCTTCTCCATTGTAGAAGTCGACTTTGGCAGAGGATGATGGAACGCACAACAGTTTTTTTTTTCTTCAGATTTTTAGAAAGGAAGAGTTATGAGTGTGGAAAGTTTTAATCTTGAAAATAACCTCCCAGAGATTGATGTTATTTATTAACTCCCAATAACTTCCCTTTATATTTCAAATAAAACTTAAACTCTTTATTTAAATATTATAAATTTGAACCTTATGTTAAAAGACATTTTTGCCCTTTTTAGAAATGTCGGGATGTTACATTCTTCCCCCCTTAAAGAAGTTTCCTCCTCGAAACTTTCCAGAACCAACTACACTTTCATCTTAGGTACCAGCTTGCCTACCTTCTAGTTCACCATAAAAAAACAAAACGTTATCTGCAACTGATTTGAACCTTAGTATTTTCATCGTCAAGACTTCAATGCGTCCATCACAACTAATCTTGTGCTTCAGACCCCAGCACTACTCTAGCTCATTCACACCTCTCATCTACCTTATACTCAATTCTACTAACCTAACTTCTTAAGCTCCTCCTATAACACTTTGTCCCAACAGTCATAAGTCAATCCACTAATTAGCAAGTAGTATTTGCTCTAGGTTCTTCGTCCATTTCCCTTACAGCTGTTTCCATACTTATACCGTTATACGAGGGTTGCTTTGACCTATACATCTGCCTTATCTTCAAGAAACTAGCTATTAACTTAAGGAACTTCAACTCCGTCTTGTTATCCATCCAACACTAATCCATCTATAGTACACCCAAACCACATACATACTTCAATCTTTACTAGTCTTCAAAAAGGAAACCATATAAACATCTTCTACCAAAATTATAAGGCTTTCCTATAGACAAGAAACAACTTTTGACAGTGAGTTTATCAGCAACCATAATTTTATAGTCCAACAGATGACTGGAGTTGTAAAAGAATTTATTCTTAAGCAAATCACATACAAGAAACAAATATTTCAAACTTATTCTCACTTTGATTCCAAAAGAAGGTAAGAATGGTTAAAAAAATCTCTTGGAAACTGGAACTACTAAAGAAGATAGCAATAGGAAATCTTGAGACATGTAACTCAAAAATGAAAGATGGTTTGAACTTGGTTCACATGCATATAGTACAAAATTTATTTAGATAACCCAAGATGGATGATATATAAGATTTATCAAGATGAGACTACTTGTAATAAAATCAATAAAACAAAAGTTCTCTGACTGGGACATTTGTTGCAACCAAAAGATTATTCTATACAACCCATATTTAAAATATTTTCATTTCTCTTGAAGTAATTGGTATGATTGAATGCAAAAATAAATTTTTCTTACTTCGCCATTAAAGGATTCAACAAAATAGGTCTAAAAGTAGAAGAGGTTTCAAATCTTATTCAAATATGTACATATATATATTAAAACAAATTGAAGACGAGTAATATTCTCTCGAAAGGTTTCATGATGAAAATCCAAGTAAATTGAAGAAATGTTGCGAAGAGGTCATGAATGATAACGTGGAAAAGAAAGTAAATAAACTCAGAGAATGCATTTTCTATTTCTTTCAACAACCGTTGCAGTTAAATATATATTTTTTTTAAAGGCAGGGAACATCTTCTCCAAAGGTTTAATGATAAAAGGTAAATCGGAGAAGTGTTTCGTGAAGAAATCATAAATGACGACTGAGTAAAAAGAACACAAGAGTTTCAAATAATACATGTTTTCGTGTCGTTCAAAGACTAACACAAGAAGGACTATTGTGAAATTGTTAAAAAGGTTTGCATCGAGAATGCAAATGTTCAAAGGAATGAGGGTAACCCTTTGTTTAAAAAATCCGAAAGCCATTTCTTCCAATTTGAAGAAGGAAAGGTTTAAAATAAGACAAAACAACTTAACACTTGTAGAAAAATATTGTCAAGGAACACTCTTAACAAAAAAATTCTTTATCAAACCATAACTTTAAAATGCATGCATGAGACGTAAAAGAGGTTCGACTACTCGCTTATTCAAAAATTTCGCAAGGAAGTAAAAAAATGCAGTACTTTGAAAGTAATTAACGATAGGACTTTTGAACATATGTATATATGTATTTTTCTAAACAAAATAGCCTGGAACTATTAAATGATACTTGGGTAAGAGATGGTTGTTCACATACTCTTACCAGACGGCAAAAAGTATGTAATTAAAATGGGTGTTTTGAGAAAGTTTGATCTTTCAACCGGTTATCGAAAAATTGGTATAAGATTCTAATAAAAGAGTTGAGTCTTTAAACAAAAAGTTTTCTGCATCTAACGTATTGTAGGGGATGCATTGAAGGTAATCACTAGGATGCAAAAGTGTATTGTCGCTGAATTTGTTAAACATGATGCAATGGATGGATATGCAGTTGCCAGTTCAAATAGTTCAAAGGATGAGAAACTTTTTCCTTAAATCAAGCATTGACACTATGAAAACATCTTCATAAATAAGATGAATAATAAAAAAAGACACATCAAAGAATGTACACACTTGGAAAACAAAACTTCGCAATAAGAGTACTTTTACCGAGTTCAAAAAGTTTCAAATGGATGATTTAGCTAGAACATGAGTCACAAATAGTATAGATGGGGAAACATTTGAAATTGGAGGTAACCAAGTATGAAAAACCGAATGATTATAAAAGAGCACCTCTTTAAAGAAAACGTGGGATTGGAAAGTCACCACGCATTGTTTCTTGTCACAGAAGGGTATTAAATCTACAACACTTAATACCTACCTACTAAACTTCTTATTTTGGATAACAACTAAGTTAAAAATCTCATTCTACAAAGCCTTCCCAACACCTCTAACCCCACACCTAAACTTCTAAGGTGAAAGAATGTTGTCAAGCCTTTCATGAACAAGTACTTAAATGGTTTTAAAAGTTTAAGATACATACATCAACCATGAAATGATTGACTTGCACAGAGAAAACCAAATTGATTTTGAACATGATGTAAAATTAAAAGTTGTAGGTATACAATTTTTACATATGGTACTCAAAATTCAGAATTTATGGAAAAGCATTGGTTGGTTAAAATAATTATTTTTCGTCGACTATTGTAAGCTGTCAAAAATTTCAGAAAGTTATAATCTGCTTTGTTTTGCAGATTCTACTCAAACCTGAAAGAATTTGCACTTGACTCTAAAACAAAAATTGAAGAGCAGAAAGTTTTCTACAACATATCAAAAATTCAAGTCATTTGAGGTGTTTAGATTATTCAAAACAGATTCATAAGTATGAGTACCGCTGCAGAATTTTCTGAACAGAGTACTCCTCCTTGTTAAGCAATTTATGAACAATCCATATTGAAAACTAAGTTGATGTCAAAAGAGAAATTGTAGAAAAGACAATTTTCTAAGTGGCTTGAAATTTACAGAATTTTTGGAACACCGGAAAGGGTATTACAAGACTTATAGAAACATGAATAAAATCATTTACTCGTTTTGCATAACACCAAATTATAAAATAAAAGAGATGATTAAATCAAGATGTCGTAATAAGGAAACTTAAATCCTCCAGGAAAGAGCAACGAGAGAAAAGTCCGAATGCTCAAAAGAAGATAGGGATTCTATTAAGGACCCTAGAAGGAACAAACTTGAGGGCATCACATATAAGATGTGAGCTTAGAACCTAGCATTCGCCTAACAAGACTCTTCACTTGGTCCAAGTGCAAACTGACCATGGTCTAAGGATTCTATGTTTTACGAGAATCTACTACGAAGATTAAGAGGATCGGAAAGATTCTAAGAGATTTAAGATACCTTACCTTAAGAACATAACTTAGTTTAGCAAAGGAACTTCTACGGGTTCCTACCATTATGAAAGGTCAAGGAAGTCCGAATGGTTACTAAGTGGTCTAAAGAAATCTTATCTTAAGGAATGGAGAGATGGAAGCCTAGAAAAGTAAGGAACGCTTCTCTCGATACCAACTGTAACGCCCCGCTCCCGGATACCGAGCCCTTATCCGGAAGAGAACGTTCGGCATGTATAGCATTAAATAAATTTAATATTATACGCCAACCTCTACGTCGTCGTATCATAATTAAAGCAATGGAAGCCCAAAAGGCTCGGATAAAACCATAAATGCTACTAGAATACAAACCGACTAAAGGTAGAAAGGAAAAGCTTACAACGTATGATGTTACAAAATAAAGATACAACCCTTGTCTTACAAACTTGGAATAAAAGTACAACATGTTATTTAAGAATCTACAACATACTATAGCACAACCTTTAAAAGAAAGTAAAAGAAAGCATCATCAGCACCAACGTCATCAAAACATCATCGAACCCCTCAACGAGCTCAAGGACAACCTGTTCGTCTTCTCACCCCAAAAGCACACAAAACAACATATGCAATTGAGGTAAGTACAAAGTACTTAGCAAGAGGAAGAACCTAATGTATAATCAAGTCTTACAACGAAAGGTTTATTAATTGTTATTAAGTTATCTTTATGAGACCGACTCAATTCTAGGGTTCACTTCATGCTCATCAACATGTCGTGACTAAATGTTTCTAACTTAACTTATCTTTGCCACATCGGCATTCAAGTGCAAAACGCATGGTGCTACCCACCACTAGGTATCGTTTGCAACCTATCAGTGGATCACACCGATAGCCACGGGTTAAGACCCAATAGTGTACACGTTCGGTGAAGTCCCTCTACCATTTAGCCGTTTATAGGCCAGTAGAGTTATTCACTTTATCTGACCGCCCACACATCGCGATATGGCTAGGTGCCTTACCAAGAATGTTACGATGTTTAGTCTTTTAGCTACACACGTACATTTATTGTTAATTATTAACTAGCCACCTATGTATTTTCAAGTAAGCTCCCTCACTTCTAATACGATCTTTCTTAGACCACTAGATACGGACAAGGCCTAGCACATACACAGACATTGATGAATACTAATTCATCAAAGCAAAAGCCTATCATGCCCTTCCGACGGTCCCGAACTTCAACTCCCTTTAAGAGTACATTCGGTGCCAGAACTAAACGCATCAGAAACTCATTCAAGGCTTGTTCATGTTTGTTTAATATTATTAGATCAAGAAACAACACTTGAAACTCAACACATAGCTCAAACATCATATTTTCCAAAGGCAAGATCAATGTGTGCGCATTCAAGGGAATGCGTGCGCATTCTAACTGTACATGCCCTAAACTTGATTTTCAACACTTCTCTCGATTCTACAACCTTTCTAACATGTTTATCACCAAAAATACACATCAAAACAGCAGGAAAACAGCCTTTAAACATACCATAACATCTTGTACTACAACAACAACAATTAACATGATTTACAATCAAGAAATCAACACAAAAGCTCAACCTTAACATCATAAAACTTTAATTAAACATTAGGAAGAGCCTCTTACTTGATTGAAGCCACAAACCAAAACTAATCTCCGCAGCACTTAAACAGGCATCAAACAAGATCTAAAAGATCACAATTAACATGAATTAATTGATGATCAAAGCTTCTAAACAAAAAACTACGAAACAAAACCCTAGAACATGAATTCATGATCCTTTTCATGAATTTACAGCAGAAATTCGACTCCAACATACCTGAGAATCAGACCCAAATTCTGGTATCAAAACGATCCTCGTCTTCTCACGATTCCAACGGTACATTCGGATTTCACGGATCAAAAGTTATGCCCAAAACCCTAAAACACAAAACATCATGATCTTTTACGATTTTATAGCAGAAAACGAGTTTACCATACCTGGATTATTTCCTGTAAGAGTATTTTTAGAATAATCTACGCTCTGGGACGATCGTTTTGACTATTCATTTCTGCAAAACGGAACTACGGATTGGAAGATATGAATTTTTGAAGTTTATCTCCTTCACCAATGTAGAAGTCAACTTTGGCAGAGGATTATGGAACGCACGGCAGTTTTTTTCTTCTTTTCAGATTTTTAGAAAGGAAGAGTTATGAGTGTGGAAAGTTTTAATCTTGAAAATAACCTCCCAGAGATTGATGTTATTTATTAACTCCCAATAACTTCCCTTTATATTTCAAATAAAACTTAAATTCTTTATTTAAGTATTATAAATTTGAACCTTATGTTAAAAGACGTTTTTGCCCTTTTTCGAAAAGTCGGGATGTTACAACGATATCCAAATTATAAGATACGATCATTGATGTACTGACACTCAAGATACGGTCATGTGGATATTGTAATAGCGATAGGATTCTATTTACACGGTAACTGTTTCACATGAAAGGTAGTAGTCATCGCTTTTGACTCTTCCGATGATTGGGGGGTCACGGTGTGTTGCTAGACGCTATTCCGTGGTCGTTAGGTATGAAGGGTATTTTAGTAAAATGCACTTTATGCCTATGGACAACATATTCGGAAACCTATTGAGTCACACATAAGAACACCTAGCCAGATTAAAATGCGGTTATGGTGATAACCAAATGAGGAAAGTTTATCTCGACTATAAAGTGTTATAATGATAAATTAATATTGTGGCATTTATTTGTCATGAATAAATTAAATACAAAATATTAATTAAGTTAATTAATTAAGAATATTCCAGGAGCCAATATATGTATATATGTGGCGCCAATTAGTGTATTAAGATACACTTGGATTGTGCGATTTAATTAAATGTATTATTACATATTAATATATATATATAAGATATTAATAGATTTGAAAATAAATAGATTTATGGTAATATGATAAAGATAGTCAATATTAGATATTGACAATATCTTGGATTTATTTAATAAAATATATTAACTTAAATGAGATAAATCTAGAATATTTATTTTCCTTATTTTACTAGTAAAATGTTTTCTTTCTCCTTACTCCACACAGGAAGCTTTTTCTATTGGGAATATGACACAGTGGGGCGCAGGCCTCCTCTATATAAGCAAAGAGTTTGCTAGCTCTTTTGTACAACACAATTCCAAGAGTTCATAATTCTTGTGAAAAATAGAGAGCTTCTTCTAGCGAGTTTTGAGAGAGAGAAAAGGCCGATCTAGCAACCGGATTTTTCTAGTAGCTATCCAATGAGGATTCCGGCGAGGTGCTCGTGTGGATATTGATAGAGGCCGGACACGTGGATGGCTTACACGCACTACTACTCTCTCTAGATGGTCAAAGCGTAGATCTTATAGATCAAGAAAGGTCATCACCGTCTACTAACTAAACGTGTTTATTGTATTAAACGAAGTCGATCTTGGGATCGGAAATCAATTTTAAATTCTGTTGCATTAAACTAGTTGATTTCCTAACATAGCATGCACCGGTAGTAGTACCTTACACACACCTTACACTGATCTTGTTTTAAAATCCCTGATACATGTTCCACATATAACTAAAAACCTACTAAGCATCTCTAAAATTTCTAGTGATAACAATATTTATGTTGAATTTGACTCTTCTCACTGTTTTGTTAGGGATCTGAATACAGGGAAGACACTACAAGTAGAGTCACTTGCTGATGGTCTCGACAAACTACCTACTGATGTTGGAAAGAGCTCCATTCACTCCAATTCATCATTCACATCTCAGTTGTCTACTCCATCATTCCTTGTAGCCATATTAGTTTAAATATTGATGCCATTGTTTGGCACAATAGGTTAGGCCTGTTAGGAAATCTACGCGGGAACGCAGCAGAATTCAAAATTTTCATTTCCTTTTACCCAAGATCGACTTCGTTTAAACAATAAACAAACAAGCCAGTAGACGGTGGTTACCTTGGTTGTCTAAAAGATCGACGCTTTGACCGTCTAAGGAGAGTAGCGATGCATGGAGCCACCCAAGCGTTCGGCCTCTTCCGCTAGTCCACACGAACAACCCGCCTGAATCCACCATTGGATTGCTACTAGAAAACTCGGCTGCTAGACCGACTTTTTCTCTCTCAAAAACTCTCCTAGGAAACTCTCGATTTTTTCAAGAACTATTAGCTCTTGGAATTGTGATGTCTAAAGAGCTTGACACCCACTTCCTATTTATAGGTAAAAGTGGCGCCCCATAGGAGTGGAGAGGAAGAAAACCTTTTACTATTAAAAAAATAAAAAAAGTCTCTTTGATTGATTTATCTCATTAATATTCAATATCTTATATTAAATATTTTTCTTAAGATATATATTGACAATATCTTAGATTGAATATATCTTTATCTTATTACCATAAATCTATTTTTCCAAAAATCAAACAATATCTAATATTAATATTATGGTAATCTTATAAATTAAATTGCACAACTCAAATATATCCGATACACTTGTAATCTGCATCCCACACCAATATTTTGGCATCCGGAATATTCTTTAATTAATATAATGCTATGATTAATTAATTTGCAAAATACATTTATATCATATATATATTTATTCGAAATATATGTATCAATATACATATTTAATTAATCAACATAATTAATATCTTGTATTATATTTATTCATAATAAATAAATACCACCGTATTAATTTACTACTATAACCTTTATAGTCGTGAGATAAACTTTCCTTATTTGGTTATCATCTATAACCACATTTTAATCCGGCTAGATGTTCATATGTGTGTGACCCGATAGACTTCCGAATATGTTGGCCGTAGACACAAAGTGCAAATTACGAAAATGCTCTTCATGCCTAAAGATCACGGGATAGCGTCTAGAAACATACCATGACCCCCAATCATCGGAAGAGTCAATTGCAATGACTACTACCTTTCATGTGAAACAGTTACCGTGTAACTTACAATCCCATCGCTATAATAATATCCATACGGTCGTTAGTCGAGTGTCAAAACATCAACGACAGTATCTTATAATCTGGATATCATGCTCTCTCGAAGTAAATCATTTACTTCCACTTTGCAAAGATTCACGAAAGTAAGACAGTCCTTATAAGAAGGCCCTTTCGGATATTCACCCCTACTGATAGGGTACGCGATTCCCAGACGACCAAACATGTATACTCTGCATGCTTCAGTACCACACCCAATCACTACCGCATGATCGCCATGTGGCTAGGGGAAACCTCAATAGTGTCAAAGCATGACAATCCACACCGTGATGCCATGAAGACTCTGGTCCAAAGGATAATTACACAACCGCCACATAGTATGACACTTAACAGTGTAAGTGGGTCAGTCTAACGTACGCATTTTCTAATACACGGCCACGTACAGTCCAAGTGTCTCTAGACTTCGATAGACGAGATCTATCCCTGCCCTTAAAGACAGAAGACATCTAATACGTGCTAGTCTGTTTGTACTATCAATGCCCTGTTTAATAGTACATCAGCCTAGAGACATTTAAGTATCAAACTTATTAAAGTGATTATAGATCTTATCAACCATAATCGCCTATCATGGTTTCTGTATCACAGTTTAATACTAAGGACGTTATCATATAAAAATTCATAATCGGTTCTTTAAAAAGAACATATCTATGACAACAGAAAAGCCATTTAATATATGTATAAACATAAAGAAATAGTAGAAATGATCCGACCCGGTCGGATCCAGTCCAACTCGATTGGGTTTAGGACACTATTTCAATAATCTACCACTTGGCCTAAAACCAATCACTCGCACACACAAGACCAAGTTAAAACACAAGAATCTCATGCAATACTCGCAACTATCCCTAGCCATGAACGGATCGATATCCGTGAGGACTCAAACTATCTTCATACCATGCGCCAAATGATCAAGTCAAAGGAACTGCCTCAACACACACACGAATCTCTGACGAGACCCTGGTCCTTGCTTCAAGCAATGAATCCACTTACTCTATCAACTATATAGAAAGGTGGAAGAACCGTACAAGTTTCTGGAATGAACCTTCTTAGATCCATGTACTGCTCCCGCTGCGCCTCTAAGGCACTACTGTGTTTTGGCTAAGTTGTAGAGTTTACAGTGACCCATAGCCTAGAACATTTCCAGCTCACTGTATCACTTAATCAAAGTGACTGCAAACCTAGACTGTAGCTCCCAAGCCTTCATAAGACTCAGGATATACGTCTGTATAACTATATCTATCTGATTCCAAGTTTCGATAAACTAGGAAACCATCCTTAACTTGCTTAAGGATGTTCTTGACTTTCACCAGATTTACTTTCATACTTGCTCATGACTATTCATGGACCATGAAAATCTGGCATTACTTTTATGATGGTTCCTACTGTAGTAGCAAAGGAAACCTTCCATAAGCATCATCTTTCACATTATCTTTAGGACTGACGTCCTAACATAGATAGATCTTGAGAACACCGGCTAGCAGTATCCCCTGTCGCGATCTATGCTAAACTCTTTTATCATCACATCTATATAGGTAAACTATAATTTAACAGCAGTTAGATCTATCACTATAGATTTTTATTTCCAAAAATAAGAACTGTTAGTCCAAGCGCTTTCGCAAAGACCTTGAAGTACCAAACATTAATTGACTGTGACATGGGGTGAAAATTCTCGAGAGAGATATCCAATACCTTACTCAAAAATTGCAACACACTCCCACTATCCCTTTTGCACATTGGGCATATCCCTTCTTTTGAATAAATCAAACTCCTTTGATTATTAAACAAAGAAATCGTCTAGGGAAACTTGTTTGAGTCCATAAATGGATCTCGTGGGCTCACATATCATGTTATCGTCTATGAACATGGAGCTATTTGCCCAACGTCTTCAACACTATCATATAGTCATGATACGAAGTTATAACAAGCATAGTCTGAATAGAACTGGGCTCAGCTGGCAGCATAAAGATAATTACAAGGTTTACACCCCGTATCTTTCAGCCATCACTATAGCCCTATGGTAATCATATTACCATCCATGTCATCCTTTCAAGGACATTCCCTTTAGGTAAGACAGACTAGGTTCATAACCTGGTTGTCACCGATGGAATCTAATTCAGATATTATGGCTCCTAGCATATCTCTCAATCTTGCCTTTCAAACATTCCTTCATAAGTCGTGAGATATTCATTCTTCAAGATGAACATACCAGCAGCCCTTTGAGGCTTAAGGTTATCCACAGACTTACAGAACTTTTGTGTGCACTGAGCAGTGTTCTACACCTCATCGCTTTGTGGCGTCTGCTCAAGTTCCTATGGTTGGATCTCTCATTGTGGCTCTCAAACCTTTTTGAGATCTCACTTACTCCCACTATCTCTTTTGGAATAAAACCCTCTTTCAGAAGACAACATGTTTGGAGACAAATAGTTTTGCTCCGCGGGTAAGTAAATAATATCCAGCGTGCTAGCTATGATATTCCACAAAGTTGCATGTGTCATACTAAGCTCCAAGCCTTTCAGACATTGCCTGCTTTCTAGAAGCACAACAACCCTAAATCATCAGTTAAGATGGATTTAATGTCATCGCCTTCCATATCTGCTATGGAATTCATTCAACCTTTATTCTTTGGAACTTGGTTAAGTATATGTATCGTATAAGGGCACTATCCTGAAACACGTAAGGGATACTTCGCACGGCTTACGTCACACCTTTATCGTATAAAGTGTTGTTTCTATTTTAGGAACACAATCTCATTGCGTACCCAAAATGATATCCTTCAAGGGAGAATCTGATTCTATTTCAGACAGCTTCTGAAACACCCTTCAGGCATTAATTGCTTCAATCCAATTGAAGATTAATCCCTAAGTAGTTTATCAATCTCATATTCATACTAGCTCAAACTTTTCAGGCTTTCCGAATTGTTGCACTACAATAAGTACATTCAACTGTTTCTAAAAATAGTCATAGAGATTAATAAACAATTATTTGTGATATTAATTGTCATGAGCCAACAAACATCGGTATGTTTAGGCTCTAGTCAATCTTCTAGGTTTTATAACATGTTCTTAAAAGGGTATTTTAGTCCTCTTTGGATAAGATATGTATAACCCACATGATTCATAATCATATGCTTCAGCATCATCAGAATGACATTTGATTACAAGTTTCCCTTCTATAGAGACTGTGCCTAGAATAACCGCAAATCAAGGATAACAGCCATACAAATATTTAGTTGAGATTTTTCACCTATATCAACTATATAGTGACATCAATCTAGTATGTTAGATTCAGTGACCTTTCAACTTTATCGGAATAACATTTATTCCTTACAATTGAATATGTCTGCTAAATCCTAACAAATAACTGAACTTGTGTTATTCATAAGAACCGGAACATAATAACATTTAATTGGTTCCTTTATCAGTTTACTAGACTCAGAACATAAAACCGAAAAAGTCGCAACGTTTGCTTCACTTTCCGTATCTCAGTGTATTCCGTATTTAATCTTTCTAATTTAATCACACTAGTATGATATCATATATCCGAGAGTTGACTTGGGTTTAGATAGATTTGTCTCAACGTGCTTGCTTAGGATAGAGGCTTCAATAAGTCCTCTATTTAAGCACATACCCTAACTTTCCTTTTTAATCCTTTAAGCACTTGTACAAATTTCTAGTGTAGTCTTCATAAGACTTAAGAAAGATCACAAGAGCTATGTCTTCAATTTCCTTTCATAAAGAAAATCTAAAGTTTATTAAATAGTTTATTTAACTTTTTGAATCGTATTCAAAACATTAACTATTTAATTAACCTTTAGGCAATGTTTAAAGAATTAAGTAGATACTTAAATCTTACAATTTTGAAAACAACCTTTCCAAAATTCGGTCTGGTCATTCTTATCCAACGTTTGAATTAAATGTCATCGTATGACTGAATGATCATATTGGATCGTATCCAATATTTATGAGCTTCTGCTTTTCCTTATTAATTAAAGTCTTGGAGCACTGTATTGAATATGTAGTCTCCTTGTCTCTAACGACTATAACGGGGTTGCTCGCGTCATTGCCTATTTTAAAAGGATTGTAATTTTCTTAATTATTTTGAGAATGTTTCTCAAACAGTCATAATTTGGTTTTATTAATCAAGAATAAAAACATAAATATAAAAGTTTGCTGAAAAACTACAACATAAAAATGAAGATAAAAGAGTGTTGTTGTCTATACACGCAAAATCAAATATGGTCTTTGGGATTATGATTTTGCTCCCACTAGTCAACTACTCCCAATTGACTTTCAAGAAATTTCCAAAAATTCTTTAGTGGCTGGAATTCTATCTAGTTGACTCGATCCCCGACGTGGGCCGATGACCGGGTCAATTTCGACTGGTAGGTACTCCTTACCAATCGCGTCCAACGCGACTTCCAGTGGTTTGACTAGTCAACTCTTTGACAATTCACATCGTCTATGTGATAGTCAACCTCATGTCTCTAAAATCAGATGGTCCTGACGTGGGCCAATCACCGCAAGATTCTTAGTCGAGTCGCAACCCAAGTATTCATGAGATCTCATAACGATCATATCTCGATAATGACGATATACCTGAGGTAGGTCAACTCCCGACCATCAATTATATCTATCTCTATAGATATATATCCTACATTTATCTAGATCGCCCCTAGTCATGCATCTATCGTATCATATAAAATAAATACATGCACAAAATAAATAAATGCATAAAGTAACCGGTATGATCATGGACTTTTCCTAGGTGCGGTTTCGAATACAAACTGACGAAACAGCGAGTCACAATCTAAGGGTAGCTGCAACCGCCAATAGGAACTTTAATGCTCCATTCTCCAATAGGATCTTTATTTTCGTCTTTCTTTGGTCTTCATCTTCCGCTCCATTCTTGTTATATATTTAATTCTATCTAATAAAATAAATACACCCGCTGCACACGGGGGGAGCCAACGGGAATGGGATAAATACAGAAAATAAACTAGGTCACGTTCTTCATAACGGCCTAGGACAATTTTTAAACCAACAGAAAAATTAAATCATTCACATCTATCCTATCAGTCGAGTCCATGATCAATCGGGGTCCATATAATCATATTATATCTACTATATCTAATCCATACAATAACATCTTATGAAAAAGATAAAATTAAAATTTAACTACTTGCGTCTTAATTAATCAATTAACGTTTAATCTATTAAATAATTTTATCCAATCAATTAACTAATTAACATTTAATTAATTAAATGATTTTAATCGAAATAAAATTAACGATTAATTTTAAACCGATTTCAATTTTAATTTTAATTAATTAGAACTATTCCAAAAATAAATCAAAATTAAAATTAGGTCTCTTTTGTTTATTTCCTTTTGATTCCTAATAAAAGGGATGCATTTGGTTTCCTAAACCAAAAGCATCTCCTTGGCCCTTTTCAAAATTTTGAAAAGAGCCTAGGCCTAGGTCTTTTCCAAAATCAAATATTTTGAAAAGGGTCTAGGCCTATTCCAAACAAAATTTGGAAAAAATGCCAATATTTTGGTTGATATGTCTGGCCACTTTCCAAAATCAAAATTTTGAAGTGGCCCAGGCCTAGGCGTTTTCAAATTAAATATTTGGAAAGGGCCTAGCCTATTTCATACAAAGTTTGGAAATGCCATTATTATTTTAATGTCATGTGGCATCCCAATGGCCCAAACTATTTGAACCATTGGTTAGCCACATGACACAACTAAATAAAAGAGAAATTACCTATCACAACTATGAACCATATTGAAACACAAAATATACAAAACAAAGGAAGAGATCCGCCAGCATTGACCGGTCAACCGACTGCCGGCAGCAAGTTGCCCTGCTGCCGCCGCCGCCAGTCGGCCGAGCACCACCCGATCTCCTTTTTTTTCTTTTCATGTATCACTTTTGCGAATCAAAAATCTTTCATCTTTTAATTACGTGATTTAAACGATAAAATTAACTACGCAAAATAACATGCTTATTGCTTAAGCTCGAAGCTCGCTCTGATACCACTGTTAGGAAATCTACGCGGGAACGCAGCGGAATTCAAAAATTTGATTCCTTTTACCCAAGATCGACTTCGTTTAAGCAATAAACAAACGAGTTAGTAGACGGTGGTTACCTTGGTTGATCTAAAAGATCGACGCTTTGACCGTCTAAGGAGAGTAGTTCTGCATAGAGCCGCCCAAGTGTTCGGCCTCTACCGCTAGTCCACACGAACAACCCGCCGGAATCCCATCATGGATTGCTATTGGAAAACTCCGGTTGCTAGACCGGCCCTTTTCCCCTCTCTCCAACTCTCTATAGGATGCTCTCTATTTTACACAAGAACTATTAGTTCTTGGAATTGTGATGTACTAAAGAGCTTGACACTCACTTCCTATTTATAGATGAAAGTGGCGCCTCTTAGGAGTGGAGAGGAAGAAAACCTTTACTAGTAAAATAAGGAAAATCTCTTTGATTGATTTATCACATTAATATTCAATATCTTATATTAAATATTTTTCTTAATATATATATTGAATCTATCTTTATCTTATTACCATAAATCTATTTTTCTAAAATCATCAATATCTAATATTAATATTATGGTAATCTTATTAATTAAATTGCACAACTCAAATGTATCCTATACACTATTATTGGCGCCACCCTTACGCCATTATATTGGAATCCGGAATATTTTATAATTAATATAATGCTATGATTAATTAATTTGCAAAATATATGTATATCATATATATATTTATTTTCAAATATATGTATCAATATACATATTTAATTATTCAACATAATTAATAACTTGTATTATATTTATTCATAATAAATAAATACCACCATATTAATTTACTACTATAACCTTTATAGTTCGAGATAAACTTTCCTTATTTGGTTATCATCTATAACCACATTTTAATCCGGCTAGATGTTCATATGTGTGTGACCCGATAGGCTTCCGAATATGTTGGTCGAGACACAAAGTACAAATTATGAAAATGCCCTTCATGCCTAACGATCACGGGATAGCGTCTAGCAACACACCGTGACCCCCAATCATCAGAAGAGTCAAATGCAATGACTACTACCTTTCATGTGAAATAGTTACCGTGTAACTTGCAATCCCATCGCTGTAATAATATCCATACGGTCGTTAGCCGGGTGTCAAAACATCAACGACCGTATCTTATAATCTGGATATCATGCTCTCTCGAAGTAACTCATTTACTTCCACCTTGCAAAGATTCACGAGAGTAAGACATTCCATATAAGAAGGCCCTTTCGGATATTCACCCCTACTGATAGGGTACGCGATTCCCAGACGACCAATCATGTATACTCCGCATGCTTCAGTATCACACCCAATCACTACCGCATGATCGCCCCGTGGCTAGGGGAAACCTCAATAGTGTCAAAGCCGGACAATCCACACCGTGATGCCATGAAGACTCCGGTCCAAAGGATAATTACACAACCGCCACATAGTGTGACACTTAACAGTGTAAGTGGGTCAGTCTAACGTACGCATTCCCTAATACACATCCACATACAGTCCAAGTGTCTCTACACTTCGATAGACGAGATCTATCCCTGCCCTTAAAGACAGAAGACATCTTATACATGCTAGTCTGTTTGTACTATCAATGCCCTGTTTAATAGTACATTAGCCTAGAGACATTTAAGTGTCAAACTTATTAAAGTGATTAGAGATCTCATCAACCATAATCGCCTATCATGGTTTCTCTATCACAGTTTAATACTAAGGACGTTATCATATAACAATTCATAATTGGTTCTTTAAAAGGAACATATATATGACAACAGAAAAGCCATCTAATATATGTATAAACATAAAGAAATAGTAGAAATGATCCGACCCGGTCGGATCCGGTCCAACCCGATTGGGTTTAGGACATTATTTCAACAAGGTCATCCCTCCAAGACGGTCTTATACCAAGTTCTATTAAATTGTAATGTTACATTATTTAATGAAATGAAGTTTTGTGAAGCTTGCCAGTTTGGCAAAGGCCATGCTTTACATTATGCTTCTTCTCTTTCTCATGCTTGCTCTGTTTTAGATTTGATACACTCTGATCTACGGGGACCAACCCCATTAAAATCCACCATTGGTTTTACATTTTACATACACTTCATAGATTACTATTCTAGGTTCACTTGATTTACCCCTTCAAAAACAGGTCTGATGCAATAACAACCTTCAAAGAGTTCAACGCTCTTATTGAAAATTAGTTCAAAACCACCACTAAATGCCTATAAACTGATTAGGGGGGTGAGTATAGAAGTTTAGTTACTATCCTAAAAGAATCAGGGATCACATTTAGACACCCCTATCCATACCTTTATGCCCAAAATGCCATAAGTGAGAGAAAGCATAGACACGTTGTAGAACTTGGCCTTACACTCCTAGCTCAGGCATACATGCCCCTCAAGTTCTGGTGGGAAGCTTTTAAACATGTTGTTAACATTCTTCCATCCTTAGTCCTACAGTTTAAATCTTCTTTTCAAGCCCCGCATCATACTAATCATGATTACACCATTCATAGAGTGTTTGGTTGTGCTTGTTACCCTCATCTTAAACCTTATACTACCAATATGTTCAATTTTCACGCCTCAAGGTGTGTCTATCTTGGTACATTTATGGATGACAAAGGACACATATGTCATCTGCTTCTGGAAGAGTCTATATCACAAGGAATGTTGCTTTTAATGAGCTTTCATTTCCCTTCGAGGATGGCTTCTCTCAAGACCCCCATAGGTCCTGTTCAAAATGACATCACAACCAACAACTTCTTTCTTCCTATATCTGGTCCTCTAACACAGCAGGGCAGCAGTTCTCAGCAAGTATTAGCATCTGTACCAACAACTTCTTTCTTCTTAGTGGATCATCTCTCACATCCTCTCCTTCTTTAGGGGGGATCAGCACACAACACCACCACTTATGTCACTATTATGCACCCTCCCCCCACATACCAAAACACCTAAAACTACACCAACACATACACATACATTTTCACCTTCATTATCCTCACTTTCACACAGCACCACAGATAACACCATCAAATGACACACATGAAGAAAGAGTGAATGTGATATACCTACCTCCACAACCACCTCACAATAACCAAAATCCAACACTAATACCATTAAAAACATCACACACCCTATGCAAATCATCCAAGAGTGGGATCTTCAAACCCAAAACCTACACTGCCACTGTTGAGTCATTGTCAAATATCACCCTACTGAAACTTTTAAAGTCTCAATGGCCCTAGCCATTCGTAAGTGGAAGTATGATATGATAGGAGAATACACTGCCCTGATGAAGAAAAACACCTGGGAACTTGTGCCACCTAGTTTCAGGCAACAACTTGTGGGAAACAAATGGATATTTAAACTAAAGCTGAATCCAGATGGGTCAATATTGAAACACAAGGCTAGATTGGTAGCCAAGGGGTTTCTACAAGCTTATAGGGTAAACTTCAATGAGACATTCAGCCCAGTTGCAAATGCATCAACCATCAGAGTCATCATTTCCATATTAGTCAACTTAAATTGAGGCATTTGGCAAGTTGATATCAACAATGCCTTCCTGAATGGACCCCTTCAAGAGACAGTGTACATGCCCCAACCTGAGAGGTTTGTGGATCCAATCAGACCTACCTATGTATGCAAACTGAAGTAGGCCCTCTATGGGTTAAGGCAAGCTCCCAGAGCATGGTTTGATGCTCTCAAGAATCAGATGATCAGCTGGGGATTTGATCAGACCAAATCAGACAACTCCATGTTTATATTTAAGAAAGATCAGACACTGATGTATGTACTAGTGTATGTTGATGACCTGCTAGTCACATGCATACTCAAATGCTCTCATTCACAAGTTTATTCAGACCCTGCACTCCACTTTTGCCTTGAAAGATCTAGGAGACCTTTCATATTTTCTTGGGATGGAAGCACACATAGATAGTTCTGGGCTCTATCTCACACAAAAACAATATGCAAGCCAGCTTCTCAAAAGATTAAACATGGAACAAGCCAAAGGATGCCCTACACACATGGTTTCTTGAAGACACTATGAACCTAATCATGGTACACATATGACTAATCCCAGTTTATATAGAAGTGCTATAGGAGGAATCCAGTATTTAACACTCACCAGAGCAAACATCACCTATGATGTAAACTCTATCAGCCAGTTTATGCAGTCACCCACTGATGTTCACTGGAATTCCCTAAAAAGAATGTTGAGATTTGTCAATGGCACCATAGGTCAGGGACTGCACTTTAAACCCAGCTATACCCTGCATATCAGCAGTTATTCATATGCATATTGGGCATGTGATGATACAGACAAGAATTCTACTGGAGGATATTGTGTGTATATGGGTGATTCACTTGTATCATGGAGTTCAAAGAAGCAAAATGTTGTGTCTAGATCCAGTGCTGAGTTTGAATACAGATCACTGGTAAATCTGTCCTCAAAACTTCAGTGGACACAACATTTGATGAAGGAAATGTACTTGAAGATTCCCATAACACCAGTGGCATGGTGTGACAACATTGGTGCAACATTTCGTGCACAAAACCCAGTGTTCCATGCTAGGACAAAGCATATAGATTTGGATGTGAATTATGTCAGAGATTTGGTACAGAAAAAGGTGATTTCAGTTCAGTACAACCCTTCAGCAGATCATATTGTAGATTGTCTTACCAAAGCATTGCCATCAGCTCAGTTCCAGTTGTTTGAGAGCAAACTGAATGTGGTTACACCACCATCCAGGTTGAGAGGGGGTGTTGAGGATAAAGAGCGATGAGTAGGCCACTTGTGGTTACACAACAAACTGAATGTGGTTACACAAACAAATATTCTCTAGTATCTATCTTCAGTAATTTCTCTTCACTTTTCACTCGGTCTTGACTGATTATCTTTCATTTTAGGTTAAACTTCCCACTACATCTTACAAAAAAATAATTTCTTCGATTCATCTGTTGTTTTAGAGCTTTTGTTGTTGAGGAAAAATTCGATCAAAGTAAGAATTGAAGTGTGCCAGACCTACTATTCTCAATTAGGTCACCTGGCTCGAGATGCGAAATTTTTTTAATGATTAAAACGATATAGGTTTATTGTTAAAAAAATATTGTTTTCTCTTTAAAGAAAGGGGTCTTTATTTGCACCATCATGACTCTATCGGTGTACCATACTATTTTTCCATCACAATAGAATCGATCAATCAACCTTCCCAGTATATGTCGTTTCTGAATCGACTCTGTCGGCTTTAGAATTCTATTAAAATTGTGTGGTGCACTGCGGACAACGAGTAGAACGGTTGTGATACAAAAAATAACTCCCTAAAATAATGCAGTTTTGGATTTCTAAATAAAAAAATGTATCTCGGTCGACCATACTGAGATAATTAAATTCCTGAATCCGCCGGTGGCATATCTCTAGATCTAACTAGTATATTCTAGTGTCTTTTTTTAATAATAATTTTTTTAATGATGTTTTCTTTAATTTCTCGTATTTATTTCCAACAATATAATGTCGTTCTAAGTCCTTGTCGAAAATGATGTTGTTTGGATCCGTTGACTGATAATTGCAGTAAAGGCCTAATGATATCAAACATTTGTTGTTTTGTTATTGAAGTAAATTGTTCAGCTGAAATTTTGCTTCTATCGTGTAAAGAAAAGAATGTATCAAACATTTTCGTTCAATGTAGAAGCTAAGAAGAAGTGAATTCATAAAATCGTGAAATTAAACGAACACAGTGAATATTCACCGCTATTGAAGATATTATAGATAATGATTAATTTATTTAAATATTTGTATTTTATATTTTGGTATTTATCATTTACTTGTTGGGCAAGCCATACGTGGCCATATATATCTCGATGTAAACACATTGCAATTCAATAAAAAGTATTTAATTTACTTTACGATAACTGCAATCAACATTAAATCAACACAGTAAGTCCTTTAATAATGCAGCACAGTAATGTTGCATCTGAAAACAGCATAAGAAATTAAAGGTTCGTAGTGGACCGGCTGGAAGGTAGCATAACCCCTAGCAAATCTAAATTTTCCGGTGCCAGAAACTATAGTAATTTCAGTCACGCCCCCAAGCTGATTGTATAAACCTTGTAATTGCAAGGTGCTGCCGTTATATTTTGCATTAGTGAAAAGAATCGAAACTTGTGCTTGGGCGTTGATGCCGTCTAGTGAGCAGGTCGTATACGTGCCTTGAGCTCGAGCTATCGGTTTCGAACCGAGTAGTATGCCTTGTGTCATGAGATCGTCAGTGACGGCAACAGTGCCGAATTTCAACCCGTTCCACTCCTTCATCGGGATTCCGGCAACCGAAACATCGGTGGCGTTTGGGCCGCCACCATAAAAGTCGTGCATAAAAAGAGTCATCTTTGTTTCTTTGAGACGGAGGCCTTTGGAATCTGCAGCCATAAACGTCGTTAGGAATGCTAAGAATGAGCAGATTTTTATGGTTTCAACAACTTTATTTGCAGCCATATTGATGTGATAGATGTAGATAAGTAATTAGGCAAATAGTGCACTTGAATTTGTTCGGGAAATCAAGTCTTTTATAAAAAGGAATAATGCTTTTCTTGTAAATTAATCAATATTTGATTTACATTTCGGAGGAGAGGTCTCTGTCTTGTCTTTAGTGGGCAGAGGGCATTTGTGTAGGAATTGGCAATAATGGCTAGTTTTATTTGACTTTTCTCATTTTAGGAGTAAACGCCGGTGTATATGAATGAGCAATAATTAATATAATAATGATGTACAACGATGGTGTCACAACTACTGACACAATAGTGATCCGCACCGTTGATCTGTTATTGTCTAAATTAATCAGATATAAATCTAACATGATTAACGGTGCATATCATCATTGTGTCACTCATTGTGGCACAACTGTTATGCATTTATCATTATTCTGAGCAATAAACGCCTTTAAGTCTGGATCTACTAACTTTTTCGCCTTAAAATATTAGTCAATCTAGAAATTTTATGTAGCTTGTTTAAAAACTGCTCAGGTATTATTATTTTTAAGGGATAAATATCTAAAATAAATATCTGATTCCATCAGTTACGGGTTCAGGAAATTTTTTCAGTGGGTGTCGAGTTTAAAAAAAAAGATGGAAAAAAGACTTTACAGGCAAATCTCGAACACATGATCTTAGGATAAGTAACAAAGTTTCTAATCAATTGAATTAAATGAATAATTGTTTTGGAAACTGTCTGAAATAATATATACTAACAGCTTTATTATTATAAGAGGGGTATATTAGTAACTTCGCCCGGAAATTTGAGTAGAGGCAATGCACCCCACCCTTACAAGGCTGGGTCCGTCATTGACTTTCGTAAATGTAATAATTACTACCTTGGTCCTAAAATTTAAGTCTATTTAGATTTTGGGAAATGATACAGTTATTCCTTCAGGTCTACACTATTGTTACACACAACAAAATCTTGTGGATGTACTTGTTTGAAGTTTTTTCAAATTTTTTTACAATTGAAAAACATGTTGCGAGATGATGACGGAGTGAAAATTGTGTAGATTTAAGAGAGTATCACTCCCCTTAGATTTTTCACTCAGCTTAACAAAGTTTGTTAAATTGGTTGTAAGACATTGATTATAACAAAAAAAAAATCAAAAATTACCTTTTGACAGCAATTAATGGAATAGTTGTAAAATAAGAATAAATGTAATATTTTAAATAAACTTCTATTATGGAAAAAACAAAAACCTAAATGAACTTATATTTTGGGACAGAGGTAGTATAAAGTAATGAAAAACAAGGAAAAAAATTTAATTAGGAGAAAAAACGAAGAAAAATGTAATAATCTTCATTGGTTTTCTAAATAAATTCATATTAGTAGGACAAAAACAAAAAGCTAAACAAATTTATATTTCAGGACGGAGAGAGTATTTGATGTATAAAATGATACAAATTATATATTTTATAAAAGAAAAGGCCAAAAAATACACTTATATAATACAGTTGTCTTTAAATATTGGCTCCAAGCGATGCCACGAACAAATAACAATTTTCATAATCAATACTCGAACAAGTAACAATCTCTATAAACTGTCTTTTCCCAACCCCCCGCACTTCCGTATTGATACGCCAAACCTGCAACAGCATCCTCGGGTTCACGTTGGGCCTTCACGGATGCCCAATAATGAATAGGGTCCTTAGCCCATTCAGTTCGCACCTTCATAAGCCGAACCAAACCAGGTATAATCTAGCCCGCCTCGTACCATTACGATACTTATCATTGGCCAACCTTCAACTCTCATTCCTAGGACGACCTGAAGCACAGGAGCCCGACTAGTTCGTCCCACAACTCGCAGCCTGCATAACTAGGCATGAAATCACAAGTTAGAGGGGAAGAACCCGCAGTGGCCGAGATACAAGTCAGCTCGCATACGAGGAGCTTAACTCACAACTTTATGAATTATGTACATGTATCTTATTTTTCCCGCCTTGTACTGTGTAAGCCATATAATTAGCGGCACTACCTCTTTCTAAAGGTGAGGGATAATTAAAATACGCAACCAAGATCCACAAATTTATCAACAAACACTCTCTCTCATATTTGCATATTGTTCTTGTCAATTCTCGTAAACGTATCTTTCATAATTCGCAAACATAAACACTAAACACTATGCCAGATATCCGCTAACAACGTACACCGCACCCATGATGTTCCAACCACATCAGTTGGCACCGTCACTGGAAACCTTCTCTCGCCATCGGAATCTTCAAAATCTTTCCGGATTTCCCTACTTGATAAATCACCAATATGCAAAAAGTGTTCAGCCGACGGAATCCCTCTCCTTTTGTAGAGTCTCAAGGACAGTTCGAATTCCACGCCAACAACTATTAAGATTTTGAAGTTTAAAATTTGAATTTCGAAACCATAATTATGGCGGCTGTTCAGAACTCAAAGCAATAACGACATCGGTTATCAAACCGCCCAATTACTCGGGGAACGTGGGTACGTTATTGGCCACAACTCTGAATATGGATGGTTACGACAAATCACAAGATCAAGATAACTGTCAAGTAAATGATTGATGGGAAATCCCTCAACTCACAAGATAGCGAATCAAGCCAATTCGCCTCACGATCTTGATAAAAGTCAGCCAAATCAATTCGCTCATGGGATCGAATGCCTCAGCTCATCAACCCTCAAGTCAATAAGTAAGCCCGACTTCAGTTCGGCCACCTAAGCCCAATTTCAGCTCGTCCATATAAGGCCGTATGCCTCAAAGCGTGGCCATTAAGTCTATACGCTTCAAAGCGCAGCACCTTACCTCCGGTCGCGTCTACTTCATAAAATGCTGTCAAGCCTGGCTCTAGCTCGGCCAATAAGCCATCACGCTTCAAAGCACAGCCATTTGGTCCGTACGCTTCAAAGCACGACACCTTTCAGCCAGCCGCGTCTACACCATAAAACCATCTAAGCCTGACTTCAGCTCGGCCATCTAAGCCTGACTTCAACTCAGCCTTCTAAGCCCAACTTCAGCTCGACCATCTAAGCCTGAATTCAGCTAGGCCAGCTAAGCCCGACTTATGCTCAAGGCCCTTATGCTAACTAAGAAGGCCGTGGTACAACAGTCATAAGGATATGTGGTAAATCAAGCCGCCGATAACTTAACTCCATAACTTCCATTTGCACAATGGATAGCTCAATGAGTAGGGGGCAATTGATACGCCAAACCCGCAACAACACCCTCGGATTCACGTTGGGCCTCCACGAAGTCCCAATAACGAATAGGGTCATTGGCCCATTCAGTTCGCACCTTTATAAGCCAAACCAAGCCAGGTATAATCTAGCCCGCCTCGCACCATTATGATACATATCGTTGGCCAGACCATGGGCATCAGATGTCAAAGCCTTCAACTCTCATTCCTATGACGACCCGAAGCACTAGGGGCCGACTAGTTCTCCCCTCAACTCGCTGCCCACATAACTTGATAACGAAATCACAAGTTATAGGGGAAGAACTGGCAGTGGCCGCGATACAGGTCAGCTCGCATACAAGGAGCTTAAATCGCAGCTTTATGAATTATGTTTTACTTGTATCTTATTTCCCGCCTTGTAACCTACTATGCAAGCCCTTTATATAGCAGAATTACCTCTTTCTAAAGTGGAGGGATAATTAAAATACGCAGTCAAGCTCTGTCAATCTGTCGACAAACACTCTCTCTTATATTTGCATATTGTTCTTGTCAATCCTCAAAAACGTTTCTTGAATAATACGCAAACGTAACAACTAAACACTAAACCAGATATCCACTCACGATCTATACACCACACCCGTGATGTTTCAGACCGGGATAATAACAGTTTTAGGACCTCATGTTTAACGTTTTTGGCAAAATTGACCCTTATCTTTTGAAATAATAATTTTAGGACCTTATGTTTGTGTTTCTTTTTCAGTTTTAGGACAAATTCAAAGATAAGGTCCTAAAATTGTTGAAGAAAAACACAAACATAAGGTCCTAAAATTTTTGCATTTGTCCTAAAACTGAAAAAAAAAACACAAACATAAGGTCCTAAAATTGTTATTTCAAAAGATAAGAGTCAATTTTGCCAAAACGTTAAACATGAGGTCCTAAAACTGTTATTATCCCTTTCAGACCACATCACTTATTTCTTGGGCTAATTAGAATAAAGTCACCACATGATATAGTTTCCGTTTTTTAAAAGGGACGTTTACGATACCAATTCTACTCGTGCATCACTCTATATTGCACCACAACAATATTGACCTTAGAAAAATCGGTTATAGAGCCAAGAACCGACTTCTCGTAGGTTCTGAAGCAAAAACCGACTTTTCCACGGTCAGTTCTCACAATGCACCTACGGAAGTCGGTTCTTGACTCCAAAACTGACTTTCACAAGGTCGATTATATTGTGCTGCACAAGTAGAATTAATGAGCGTGATGCAAACAATAATCCTTTCCAAAATGCAAAATGGCCACATCCAATATCGTAGACAAAGAGAATGAAGTATAAACTGCTAAATTATTTGAAATTTAATTGCATACTCTTTTAAGTTTTAAACAAACTTAAATAAGGAGAAAAATAAATAATTGCTAATGTTAGGTAAAAGATTAATTTAATCCATAAATAATAAAATACAATGAAAGTTGATACAGTATAACTTCGGTAAATGAATATTCGATAAATGAATAACCTCGTCATGAATTATTTTCTATGGTCTGACTAGGGGAATGGTGCTTAAAATAATGTTTGATAAATGAATAACATCGTTAAACGAATATTTTTTTTCTGTCCTGAGGGTAATTATTTATCAAGGTTATACTGTATATTAATTTATTTATTTTTTTGAAAAGTATACTGTATATGTTAATTATATGAAATGTAATATAAATCGCTTAAATACTTTATCATATAAAAATACCAACACTTCCATGACTTGACTTTATATCAAACAGCAGTTTATCTTCGTCTTTAGGGGGATGGGGTTTCCGTAGAGAATTAAATACACCGAGGACGATCATAGGGAAGATCTTGTTGAGCACCTTATAAGTGTAAGAGCTGCACAAATTTTTTATTTTACAGTTTTAAATAATACATTTTTTAGTTCACAATTGAAATGAATCAAATTCTTTAAAGCAAATCATAATTAAGCTGGCTGATTATTACATCGGTCAGATTGCGAAACATAAGACTTACCTTGGATTCAATTTAATCGAGTTCAATTTTATTCCTCTTTGTAGAAATCTAGTGCTTAAACATGATCTTTAACATTGTAGATCAGGAAGAAATCGAAAAAGGCAGAACACACAGTACTGCGAATTTCACTAAACTAAAAAGAAGAAAAAGAACTTAAGAGAAACATAAAGAAAATCCGTGTTACAACTTACAAATTAAAGGGCCATTTGAGCCATTAAGGTGTTTGATGAAGGTCTGAAGGAATTACGTTTCGTGCTATCACTCCAATTCCATTTTCGAGCACTATCACGTCCTTAATTCATTGGTAATACTGCTGCACCGATATGTTGCATCTCACAATTGCATACGAAATTGAATAATCAGAGTAGATCGTCTCGAAGTTAGCAAAACCTCTTGCAAATCTTGTTAAGTAATATGTATTTATCTGTGAGGGTATATTTGGTATTTTATGTTTATGCCACCTGTCCTAAATCTGTTTGTAAGACTCAGTATTAATGCACTAGTACGTGTGCACACAATCTAAGAAAAATATTCTCTTTAGTTTGTTATTGCAAAAATCATCTTGGTATCGGAGCTGGTTATGTCGGCGTGAGCTCAGCATGAGCATAGGAGCTCCGACCACCGTTGTTACGGCAGCAATGGCTGCTCCTACTAACACCGGAGGGCCGAATGTGCAACCTACCGACACTCAAAGCATTGAAGTTGCAATTTCAGGCGTATCTACTGTTCCTACTAGGATTTACGCCGGATTTCCACCGTTGAGCATTTCTCCTGGGCTATCTACGCATCTTGGACTTGGATCATGTGGCTTTCTTCCTTTTAGCGACATGCAGACCTCAAGTATTTCTTTTGGCACTCATCCTGTCTCAAGTTTACCACCTGCTTCGACAAAGAGAAGTTTAAGTGCTATGAATACTATTCCGTTGTCTCATTTTCCATTTACAAGTAACCTACCCTAGACCTGCAGTGTGAAACTCGATCGTTCTAATTATCTTTTGTGGAAGTCAACTGTGCTACCCATTATCAGGGGTCACAGATTGGAAGGACACATTCTTGGAGAAGATATACATGGAAGGGTAGGTTCGTCTCCTCTTTCCGTTTCACCATCCCCTTATCAGAGGCCTCAAACTGCTGAGGAATGGAATTTGTTAGATCAATTGCTTATTGGATGGCTGATGAGTTCTATGACAGAACAAGACTTACAGAAAATAGTTGGATGTAATTCTGCTAGAGAGATCTGGATTACTCTCGAAACCCTGTTCAATAGTCAATCAAGTCCAGAATGCTTGAGTTTAAAACAGCCCTGACAAGAGCCACTAAAGGAACTAAACATATGGCAGATTACTTGGCCCAAATGAAGTCATATGCTGATAATCTGAATGATGTTGGTTATCCCATCTCAAAGTCAAAACTGATACTTGCAACTCTAGCAGGTTTAGAGAGGGAATATGAAGCTGTGATAGTGAATCTGACTGCAAGGGTTGGATCCATGACTTGGCATGAAGTTCAGTCCCAACTATTGATACATGAAAGGCTCATTGCCAGATTAGCTGTCCTACTGGAGTTAATTTAGGAGTGCCCTCTGCTTAATTTGCTAGCAATTATAATCCCGAGCTAACTTTACAGGCCCTAGACCTTCCAACTCTCAGAACTCAAGCAATAAGGGCAGGGGTGGTAGAAGCAACAGAGGAAGAGGAGGTGGAGAAACAGTGGCAATAGACCAGTGTGTCAATTCATGGAAAGACAGGGCATATTGTGATAGCATGTTGGCATAGGTTTGAGGAGGACTTTTGTACCTCTCAACAATGCTGGTAATGGTGGCAAACAAGCCTCTGCAAATGTGGCTAGTCCTCAATCCCCAGTGGATCATGCTTGGTATATGGATAGTGGAGCCACAAATCATGTCACTACAGACATAAACAATTTGCGCCTGACTGGTGATTACAATGGTTCAGACACTCTGGCTGTTGGAAATGGTGAGCTTCTTCCTATTTCCCATTCTGGAACTTGCACTCTTCCCACACAAAACAACACTACTTTTTACCTTAAAAAGTTCCTATATGTTCCGAGTATGACCAAAAATCTTATTAGTGTTTCCCAATTGACTAATGATTATCCTGTTGTGATTGAATTTGACAGTAAGTGTTGTTATGTTAAGGACAATGACACAAGGAAACTGCTGCAAGTAGGAGTTCTTAGGCATATATTATACCAGGTTCCAGTCATCAAGAATTCAAGTAGCCACACATCCCTTCATTCCAAAGATTTTCCAGTTTGTAATGCTTTTGTTTGTTATTCCACTAGATTAAGTAAGGATTTGAACATTTGGCACAAGAGACTTGGGCATCCTCTCTAGTCTGTCTTGAAATATGTTTTAAGTACTTGTAATGTCAATGTTGACAATAACAATGTTACCTTTTGTGAAGCCTGTCAATTTGGCAAAATGCATGCTTTACCTTATGATAAATCTTCTTTCCATGCTAAGTCTTTGCTTGATGTTGTCTATACTGATTTGTGGGGACTGCACCTATGATACCTACTTCTGGTTATCAGTATGTATTCATTTTGTTGATGGTCAATCTAGGTACACCTGGATATTCCCCTTGAAACACAAATCTTAAGCCTTGTCTGCTTTTGTTGCTTTTAAAAACCTTGTAGAAAATCAGTTTAAAACCACAATTAAATGCATCCAGTCTGACTGGGGAGGGGAATATTGAACTTTTGAACCTTATCTGAAGGACAATGGGATAGTTTTTAGGCATCCTTGCCCTCATGCTCATGGGCAACATGGGAGAGCTGAGAGAAAACATTGACACATTGTGGAGATGGGTCTTACCCTCCCTGCTCTGGCCTCCATGCCTTTTAAATACTGGTGGGATTGCTTTGAACAAGCTGTTCACATCATTAATGACCTGCCTACACCTGTCCTTGAGAACCTCACACCCTCACAGGTTCTTCTTAAAGTCCAACCAGATTATTCTATCTACAAAGTGTTTGGTTGCAGTTGTTACCCTAATTTGAGGCCTTATCAGAATCACAAGTTTAGTTTTCATTCCACCAAGTGTGTGTTTTTGGGTTTGAGTGCTAAGCACAAAGGGTACAAATGCCTTGATCCTAGTGGCAGGATATACATTAGTAGGGATGCTATCTTTAATGAATGTGAATTCCCTTTTAGGGATGGTTTTACACAAGGTCCTCATAGAAGTGTGGCAGTTGATCCTAATCTTATTCAAACCTTTTATCTACCTACATCCTTCTCTGATCCTCATACCACACCTTCTAGTACCAGTTCTCCTAGTACTCCTCCCACTTGTCCTGTTAACATACACAGTCTTATTCCCATGTCACCCTCTGATTATACTCCTGTCTCTGTGTTCACTCCTCACAATACCCCTACAGCTTCTCCATCTAAATCACCTACACCTTTATCTTCAGAGTCCAGTCCTGCTTTTGATCCTCCTACATATGCACCACCTGTTGCTTCCAATCCTCAACCTGTTATGCATCCAATGTAGACTAGGTCCAAGAGTGGTATTTTTTAAACCTAAAGTTTACTCCTCATCTATTACTCATACCAACCTTCCTGCTCACCTTTCTGAACAAGTTAAACTGTCTGAGGCTTTGCTTTTTCCAGAATGGAAAGATGCTATAGCTGAAGAATTTAATGCCTTATAAGAAAATCACACTTGGGATCTTGTACCACATGTTCCAGGGCAGAACATTGTAGGAAACAGGTGGGTTTTCAAACTGAAATTAAAACCAGATGGAACAGTCTTGAAGCATAAAGCCAGACTAATGGCAAAGAGGTTCTTGCAGACTTATGGAGTTGACTATACAGACACATTCAGTCCTGTGGCAAAGGCTTCAACTATCAGAATTGTCTTGTCGGTTGCTGTTTCCTTCAGGTGGTCCATCAGACAGGTAGGCATAAACAATGCCTTCCTTAATGGTTCAATCAATGAAGAAATATTTATGGCCCAACTAGAGGGTTTTATAGATCCTAACAAGCCTCACTTTGTGTGTAAACTTAATAAAGCCCTGTACGGGCTGAAGCAACCTCCTAGAGCTTGGTTTGGAGCTCTCAGGTCACAAATGTTGGAATGGGGCTTCATTCAGTCAAGAGCTGATAATTTCTTATTTATTCTCCAAACCAACACTCAGATGTTGTATGTTCTCATATATGTTGATGACATACTGGTTACAGGAAGTTCTGACAACCTAATTCAAAAGTTTATAAGTCTTTTGAATTCAAAGTTTGCTTTAAAAGACTTAGGACATGTGTCTCACTTCCTTGGGATGTTAGTGGTCTGGTTTTATCACAAGAACACTATGCTAGTCAACTTCTGAAGAGACTAAATATGAAGAATAACTGCAAGGAATTATCTGAGTCCAAATCAAGGTGAAATTCTGAAGAATTTTTTGATTTATAGAAGTGCTATTAGAGGACTCCAGTTTCTAACTTCCACAAGATCTGATTTGACTTATGCTGTCAACTATTTAAGCCAATTTATGCAATCTCCTACTGTTGATCATTGGGTAGCCTTAAAAAAGGTTGTTAGATATGTCAAAGGAACCTTGAGGTACTCACTCTTCATACCTGCTGGAACTAATCTGAATGTTCAAGGTTTTTCTGATGCTGATTGGGCTTGCTTTCCATCTGACAGAAAGTATGTCACAGGATACTGTGTATATCTAGGCTCTTCTCTAATCTCTTGGTGTTCAAAAAAACAGGTTGTTGTGTCAAGATCTAGCATAGAGTCTGAATACAGATCCTTGGCTAATGTAACTGTAGAAATTTCATGGATTATGCAGGTGCTGAAAGAAATGAAGGTTAAAGTTCCCAATGCACCAATTGTTTGGTGTGACAGTTTAGGTGCAGCCTCTCTAGCACAGAATCCTGTGTATCATGCCCGGACAAAACATAGAGAAGTTGATGTGCATTTTGTTCGAGACAAAGTCATCAACAAGGAGTTGAAAGTTCAGTACATTCCATCCAAGTCACAGATAGCAGATTTCTTCACAAAGGCCTTATAAGTCCATCAGTTTAATCATTTCAGAAGCAAACTAAATATGATATCTACCACATCTAGTTTGAGAGGGGGTGTTAAGTAATATGTATTTATCTGTGAAGGTATATTTGGTATTTTATGTTTATGCCACCTGTCCTAAATCTGTTTGTAAGACTGTATTAATGCACTAGTGCGTGTGCACACAATCTAAGAAAAATATTCTCTATAGTTTGTTATAGCAAAAATCATCTAATTTAAATTTCCCGGTGCCATAAACTATAGGTATTTTAGTCACACTAACCTGATTGTATAAACCTTGTAATTCCAAGGTGCAACCATTATATTTTGCATTAGTGAAAATTAAAGAAAGTTGTGTTTGGGCATTGATGCCATCTAGTGAGCAAATTGTGTTCGTGCCTATGGGCTTCGAACGGAGTTTTATTCCTTCTGTCACGAGATCGTCAGAGACAACAACAGTGCCGAATTTGAAGACGCCCCACTCCTTCCCCGGGATGCCCGCAACAATCACATCGGTGGTGTTTGGGCTGCCTCCAAACAATTAGACATGTATAAAACAGGGACATCTTTGTTTCTTTGGGACGGAGGCCCGCGGAATCTGCAACCATAAACGCCAGAAATGTTAAGAAAGAACATATTTTTATCCTAGCTAGAACATTATTTGCAGCCATATGAGTGGAAAGAGATATCAATATGAAGCTTGTGTTTTCTATAGTTTTTGTCACACAATTTCATTGTTCATTCGTCCGGTGTGAAATATTACATTATTCCCTTTTTAAAGGAACTGACGTTTTCGTCAATACATTCTCAGAGAGAATTTTAAAGATGGCGTCTATAGTGTCATGGCGTGACACTTATTTTCATTTTGTACCACTTCTTATAATGCCCCAGAACATGGTCTAGCGGAGGCTTTACATTAGTCGTAATGGATCTACTTGCATGGTTACTAAATGTTTTTATTAGTAAATAATTTTTTTTTGAAGGTAATATAATATTTTACATAAAAAATTAAATATATGCGAGTTTAAACTTGCAACATTTGATATAAATTAATTGAATTCCACTAAGATAATTGAGCTCAGGTTGAGCATTAATTAAATGAAAATCGAGGCTGATCTTACCTTTTATAATTTCATCCTGTTCAAGTCGAGTTTCGAGTCTATGTTGAATTAGTTGAGTAAAGCTCAAAACTTGAGGAGTATTGACTCGACTCGTTTCGTTACATTCAACTTTATTCTTTTTGGCCAATTATTGTTGAGATGCCATTGTATATATGTGCATAAATAACATGCATATGTATAGAAATCGGCAGTGGTAGCAAAGAGAATGATACGCCTACATCATTTCGTATACATAAAAAGTACGTAAAAGGTTTTGTTTCATTCGCTTTAAATGAAAAGGTAAGAACCTAAGAAAAATAGAAATATTACGTTGGTTATCGTTAGTTATTACCTTTTATTTACGTTGGCGTAATACTGTTTGACCAAACAATTTTTTTCCAATTATCCATCTTACTAAGAAAACAATTTTATTCAATTCAAATAACTTTTCTCTTCATAATAAATCACATGTAATGGTGACTTAAACTATACATCTAAGTCTATGTTGGACGTCCATTTTGGCCGGCTGAGCAGTGTGTTGCTACTGCTGAGTCTGGTGTTTAGCTGTGTAGTCAGCAGAGTGATTGTCTGCTACGTCTGGTTAGCTGAATTGGTTCACAGCTTTACTCGGGGAACGCGTTTGCATGTATTCTGTCCGTTTTGAGGGTTACTTCTGGTGTATTTCAAACATTGTCTGGTTTGGTTGTTAAGGCGATTAGAGTTTGATTCCTTAGGCCTGCAAATACTAATTATAACATCTGTGTAACTTTGTGAATAATAAAATATCCTCGTTTGTCCGTGAAGTAATCAACACACTGTCGGAAATTACGTTAAATTTGTGTTCTTCTTGTTTATTTGCTTGTTTGATTGTTTAAATATCTTTACATCTCACAAATACCCATCATATCAATCCCCGACGATCCGTTACAACGTCACATCTATACGAAAACCGATACAATTTTAAAATAAATTTTAAGAAATATTAACCCCCAACCAAACGCACCCATATTGCCAAACTAATTATTTTAATTTGAAGGTTCGAAGAACGAGCTTGTTCGTGCTGCACGTTTGATAGATCGCATCTTTAAAACTCTGGGGATGGGCATTGCGAAACCTGCCTGGAACACTGAAGTTAGAAAGAAAAAAAATGATATCCTTACACTACTTAATGTAAATAATATATAAATAAAAGTTGGTCAACGGATATGATGTTCATGTTTACACTACGGGAAAAAAATTGTTTCTGAGAAAGTGTCATTTTTAAAAAAGAATGCATCATCTAAAATTATTTTCCAAATAGTACTCCTATATCATTAGTCATCAACACTATAATTAGCAAAAGACAAAACATTTATTTTGTTTGACAATTATTTAGTCTTTCAAACAAAAATGATTTAAACATGTCTAACATCCTCAATTTTTAAAAAGGGTAAAATGATAATTGGGTTTGTGTACTATGACCTAGATATTATTTAACTTATTTATTTAATTAAAAATGATTTAATAAAAAGGATTTATTTTAATAGATTTTAATTAATAGGTATAAAAGGAAACCATTAGCTAAATTACTCATTAGTTTTTACACGGCAAACTTTTTCTGCAATTGGAGTAGAGGGCGACGATGTCCGAGGGAAATAAAAGTTCGAACGTTGTTTTACAAATTCGAGGTTTAACGGTTGATTTTCGGTGTTGACTATAGTAGAAAAAATTGATCACCGCGAAGAGACGATCATTTCGATACCAACCGTTCTTTTTTTTTTTGGTAAGATTTCCCTCCTAGCCCTAACTATAGATCCGTTCGTTCTTGAGAAATCTAAGATTTTGGTGGATTAGAGGATTGTCTAACCGTAGCTTGTCTTTTAATTAGAGGTGTTGGTTCGAGGATTCAAGACTTTTCTTTCAAGATTTTTGCTTTCTAATTCGCTTTCGAAATACCAAAGGTAAGGGGGTTTTCTTAAACGGATTTTGGAGTTTAACCGTATTTGATTATGTGTTTATTTATTCATGATTGTGCTATTTTGTTTGTTATAGGTCTGTTATTTTATTATTGCTACCGAAAGAGGAGGGTAGGGCTGCTACTAGGGCATGATCCATGTTCCTTTTGTTGTATGCCTTCATGCGACGTAGGAGGAAAAAGAAAAAGGGGGGAACTGGATATATACTTAATTGCTGTAGGTGCTATAGAAAAAAAAAGTTAATATAAAAATAATCGGAAGAACTTTGCAGCCGCAACGTAAAATAAATAAATAAAGAATTGTTACATATGTATTGTATTTCCATGGAGAAGAAAAAGACTATTAATATAGTTGATTTAATAGATATTATGTACGGTAAGTAATTTTCTTTTAATTTATATACTAAAAAGGTATGCACAACAATGTAACATATATGTTTAACGGTTATAGAAAAAGGGTGGTATAATTTACGGTAAAAGAGTATTATATTAATTTAGTGTTTTTCGTGTATTTCACAATACGATGTGGCTTGTATGTTCTTTTGCAACATTATATGTTAATTGACGATGCCTAACTTCGACTTCTGCTAGCCTTGACTCAGCACCACAACTGAGACCCTCTGCGGGGAGAATGTGAGAGCACCGGAAGGCGTTGTTTAGGCCTTGTGGGGCTTTTGACTTAGTAGTCATTGATCATTTTACAACATGCTAGGTAGTGTAACTAGATGTCTAGGACTAGATGTCCATATGAAGCCTTTTATGTGGATGAAGCAGGTGGTTAGAGCTTAAATTGTAAATACATATGTGGTTGTCTAAAAACTAAAACATCAATATCATTGGTGAGGCACATTTTTTATATCGAAGCATGGAACACTTACTACTCCTATGGGACAACGTGTGACTCCCACATGGAACACGAGTCCATGCCCTCAGAGCGGTGCAAACCATGTTGTTGTGCATTTTCACCATGCGTAGTGTCCTTTGGTATTGGGGTAACAAACCTTAGTTCTGTGAGGATATACTACGGAGCTAGTAGAGGGTGAGAGAGCTATATGTGGTAGTTATTGTAGATGATGCCATGTTATATGTATCTACTTTTATTGCTTTATTATACCGTTTCTTCTACCCCTTACTAAGTACGTATGTACTTACCCCCTCTTCTCTCTTGTCCCTACCCCGAGAAGGTGGTGTTTTTGTAGGTCATTTTTTAGGCCACTAAGGAGTAACCCGGAGATGATGCAGATGACGTCTACTGTATTTACTTTCAGTTTACTTTGGGTATAGATTCTCTTGTCCTTTGTAACGATGGAAATCAATGGTTTGAGTTTAAGGTTAACGTTTTGTAATGGATACATTTGTATTTGATGATTATAATAAGTCTTTGATGATGTAATAGATGCAGCCTGTGTTACTTTCGATCATTTTAGTAGTTGTTTTAAGTATCCGAGTCAATCGTTTTACCTTCCGCTTGTTCTCTGATGTCTGGTTACGTAAGGCTTATGTGTATAATTAGATTAAAATTTAGGGGTCAGAGTTCATAAGGACAGGTTTTAAACTTAAATGGTTGAGAAGGACAGTCACTACATGTGTTACTACATGTTTCTCCTTCTCAACCATTTTAGATTAAAACCTGTCCTTTACAACCTTTAACCTTAAAATTTAATTATATGCGGGCCGGGCGTTCTTTTCCGGATAGGGACTCGGTATCCGGGACAGGGGCGTCACAGTTGGTATCAGAGAGGCAAGTAACACCGCTGCATAGGACTTAAACTCTTGAGAAGTGGTCTAGCTGTGTTTAGAAACGTATGATGAGAATCCTGAAGTTAGATCTTTTAGGTGTAGACCTTCCTGAGTTAGTCTGCTAAGCAAGGAACCCTGTAAGGTTGAAGCCGTTACACCAAACCATGTTAACCTAGAATCAAGTGAAACCCTTTAAGTAAAGCTTTGGATCGGAGTCTTATGCCAACACCTTCAAGTTGAGGTTCTCTTGGTTGATTTTTCCTTACACTTCCTATCGTGATTTTTCCACTTTCATTTACACATCAATATCAAAGTCTACTTTTGACTTGACCAACCTTTGTAAAGTACGACATCTGATTCGACTCTATAAATCCTCCAATTGCCTTTCTTCAATCATGCATTTTCTAGTAAATTGCTTCCCATTTGATTCCTTAACTCGAGATCCTTGAATTCAACAACTACTCACCATCTTGTGCCATGAGTTACCTCAGAAGCATATCTCTTTAAGTCTTTCTTCTGAACAAGTTCGCACCTTTTTACTTTTAAGTTAATGACGCGAGTTCCCTTCGACTACGCATTGTCGCACTCCTGCCCTTCCTTTCAAATCCATAATTGTTTAAACATTCTAATGTCAGAACATTCTTCTCACTTGTGTTCATCCTCGGGTTCCCTCCTAAGGGTTGTGTCGATGTTATAACTTTCTCTCTTAATGCTGTCTGTTCTTTCATGGCATGCATCTCATCTTTTTGCCAGTCGGATCTTTAAACCTACCTTTACACCCTTTTCCATTACTTACCGTCAACATTCCGACAACTTATGCTAAACCAATTTCAGACAGGAGATAGCCGTTTGCCAGGTGCCTTCCGAACCTATCTAGCCAACCAACATTTGAACTCCCAAAATTTTATTAATTTCAAATAAGGGGGATGCACATTGTATCTTTCAGTTTAAATCTCTTTCAGGCCATTTAGAGCCATGAAGTGACAGACACGTCTTTCGATGTTCTTTCGCCTATCTTTGTGGCCCATAATATTTAATGGCGTCGATTGAAATGTCTATTTTTGTTTTGGCCCTTTTCGTCTCCCTAAAAGGGATAACTCTTAGCATTCATTCTTTAGCACTGAGCTACTCCTCACGAGCAGTGGAACCCTGAACCCTTGAATTGGATCATCAATGATCTTCTAAACTTCTTTGAAAGTTTGAATAAACTCTTGGAAATCAACCTTTATCTGGCATTTCTAAAGTGTTGTATAATCTCCGCTTAAAAGCGTGTTATTGCAGACCCGTTTTCAAAACTTCTAACATTCCTTTACAACGTTTCGATAAGACAACTACCCTATTTCAATCTAGAAATAAACTTTCTTTGATGCAAAATTGGACACTTCGTGACAAGTTTCACCCCCTCCTAAGCTCTTTTGGTATGCTTGTTTTGGCCCCGTAACTTCTTCAGGTTGAGATCTTTAGCCTTTTCTAGACTTCTCAACTGTTTAGTCTTTCAGGTGCTCGACCTTGCACCCTTGTTTTTTTCTTCCTGTTGTGGAACGATTATTCTGCAACATCTATGCAAATTGAGAACCCTCTTAATTCGCCAACATCCATTCTGTTGATCAAAATAATTAATAGATAAGGTCACATGCCGAATGTTCACAAGTCCGATATTCTTTCTTCTTGAAGTAAATGTCCCAAGTCCACCATGGGATGTTTCTCTTAACATCTCCATCTTCTAAAGGCTTATGTGAATGCTCATTATCTTCCTATCAAATGGTTTGAGTTCCCTTGCTGATCACCATATCTTGCATCCAAAAGTAATAGAGTAATGATATGGGTATAACGGTGGTGCCACAACTAGTGACACAATGGCGATCCGTACCGTTGATCTATTATTGTCTAAATTGATCATATGTAAATCTAAAATGATCAACGGTGCAGATCGTCGTTGTGTCACTCATTGTGGCACAACCGTTATGCCCTTATCATTTCTTTGAGTAATAAACGCCTTTAAGTCCGGATCTACTATTTTTTTCGCCTTAAAATATTGTTCAATCTAGAAATTTTATGTAGCTAGTTTAAGAACTGGTCAGATATTATTATTAAGGGATAAATATCTAAAATAAACATCTGACTTCCGTCAGTGACGGGTCCAGGAAATTTTTTAAGTGGGGGCCGAGTTAAAAAAATGTGGAAAAAATACTTTACAGGAAAATCTCGAACCCATGACCTTAGGATAAGTTACAAAGCTTCTAATCAATTGAACTAAATGAATAATTGTTGTAGAAACTGTCTGAAATAATATATACACACAACTTTATTATTATAAGAGGGGTATATTAGTAACTTTGCCCGGAAATTTGAGTGGGGCAATGCACCCCACCCTTACAAGGCTGGGTCCGTCACTGGATTCCGTAAATGTAATAATTAGTACCTTGGTCCTAAAATTTAAGTCTATTGGGAAATGATAGAGTTATTCCCTCAGGTCTACACTATTTCTACATACAACAAAATCTTGTGGTTGTACTTGTTTGAAGTTTTTTCAAATTTTTTTACAAGTGAAAAATATGTGGCGAGATGATGACGGAGTAAAAATTGTGTAGATTTAAGAGAGTATCTCTCCCTTTAGATTTTTCACTCAGCTTAACAAAGTTGTTAAATTGGTTCCATGACATTGATTATAACAAAAAAAAATCAAAAATAACCTTTTGACAGCAATTAATGGAATAGTTGTAAAATAAGAATAAATGTAATAAATACTCTATTGGTATATATTTTAAATAAACTTCTATTATGGTAAAAACAAAAACCTAAATGAATTTATATTTTGGGACAGGGGTATTATAAAGTAATGAAAAGTAAGGAAAAAATTTAATTAGGAGAAAAAACGAAGAAAAATGTAATAATCTATTCATTGTTTTTCTAAATAAATTCATATTTGTAGAACAAAAACAAAAAACTAAATAAATTTATATTTCGGGACGGAGAGAGTATTTGATGTATAAATGATACAAATTATATATTTTATATAAGAAAAGGCCAAAAAATACACTTATAGAAAACAGTTGTCTTTAAATTGGCTCCAAGCGATGCCACGAACAAATAACAATTTTCATAATCAATACTCGAACAAGTAACAATCTCTATAAGAGATCACCCAAACAAACTGTCTTTTCCCAACCCCCGCACTTCCTTATTGATACGCCAAACCTGCAACAGCATCCTCGGGTTCACATTGGGCCTCCACGGATGCCCAATAACGAACAGGGTCCTTAAAACATTCAGTTCGCACCTTCATAAGCCGAACCAAACCAAGTATAATCTAGCCCGCCTCGTACCATTACGATACTTATCATTGGCCAGCCTTCAACTCTCATTCCTAGGACAACCCGAAGCACTGGGGCCGACCAGTTCGTCCCTCAACTCGCAGCCCGCATAACTAGGCAACGAAATCACAAGTTATAGGGGAAGAACCCGTAGTGGCCGAGATACAGGTCAGCTCGCATACGAGGAGATTAACTCGCAGCTTTATGAATTATGTACATGTGTCTTATTTTTCCCGCCTTGTAAATGTTAGGAAATCACTAGTTTAAGTTAGGAAATCACTAGTTTAATGCAGCGGAATTTAAAATTTGATTTCCTTTTACTAGATCGTTCTTCGTTTAATTCAATAAACACGTTAAGTAGTTTGACGGTTATACCTTAGATGATCTATAAGATCGTCGCTTTGACCGTCAACGGAGAGTAGTTCAGTGTGCAAGCCGTCCACGCGTCTGGCCTCTATCGCTAATCCACACGAACCCCTTGCCGGAATCCTCCTTGGATTTCTATTAGAAAACTCCGGTTGCTAAACCGGCCTTTTTCCTCCCTCACAAACTCACTATGGTTTGCTCTCTATTTTTACACAAGAACTATGAGCTCTTGCAATTGTGATGTAGAAAAGAGCTTGACACCACTTCCTTTATATAGGCAAAGTGGCGCCCCATATGGTGTGGAGGAGAAGAAAACATTTTCCCAATAAAATAAGGAAAATCAATTAGATTGATTTATCTCCTTAATTATAATTAATTTTGCCAATATCTTATATTGAATATAATTATCTTATTACCATAAATCTATGTTTCCAAAATCAATTAATATCTTATATTAATATTATGATAATCTTATTAATTAAAGTGCACAATCCAAGTGTATCTCATACACTTAAAGGTGGCGCCCCATTAGTCAATTAATTGACTTCCGAATATTCTTTAATTAATATAATTTATATATAATTAATATCTTGCATTTTATTTATTCATAATAAATAAATACCACCATATTAATTCTGACTATAACCTTTATAGTCTAGAGATAAACTTTCCTTATTTGGTTATCAACTATAACCGCATTTTAATCCGACTCGATGTTCATATGTGTGTGACCCGATAGGCTTCGAATATGTTGGCCGTAGACACAAAGTGCAATTTACTAAAATGCCCTTCATGCCTAACGATCATGGGATAGCGTCTAGCAACACACCGTGACCCCCAATCATCGGAAGAGTCAAAAGCAATGACTAGTACCTTTCATGTGAAGCAGTTACCATGTAACTTACAATCCTCTCGCTGAAATAATATCCATACGATCGTATCTCGAGTGTCAATACATTAACGATCTGATGACGGTCAAATTATACCCATAGAAGTCATCAACAATATCCTTAAATCGAGCCAAATAATATATATTTTATGTTAAATCACATGTGCATAATGATTATTTAATGTTTTGTGATTTATAAAATATAAATTGCTATTTATCCGTTTTTATTTAAATATGATTTATTTTGGGATACATGTTTATTTTTGTAGATTGAGATAAATTGGAGGATAATTACAAATGGATAAATCCAAGCAAATCCGGATGCATTGAAGATAAAGATTGGATAAGCACGAAAAGAGGAGTAAGGCATGACAAGAGCAAGCGAGCCAATCTGAAACTTGGGGAAATAATGGCGGCGGCCCTTCCACACGCATAAAGGGGGGGCGCATTTTATTTTTGAGATCGGCCGGGAGTTATCTCTAATTGTTTTGATATTTTGAAGTATATCTCTTAATTAGCTTGAACCCCTATAAATAGAGCTGTACGAATTTCATTTAAAACACACCTTAGACACTTCTCTTGAAATATAATAAAGTTCTCAGTTTTCCTCAGAGTGGTTTTTATACAAGTTCTGCTATAATGTAAGTTCTTGTATTTATTTCTTCTTAGTTCTTTATAATTAAGTCCCCAATTATTATTTATCGTTTGAGATTGTTCGTTCTTCACCGAACGATGTAGATCTACGGATACGATATGAGGCAGTGGGGATTCCTTGTCTATAAGGATCCACACGCCCAGATCTGTTATCCGGTGATCTATAGATGACTTTGGTAGGATCGACAATCGTGTTTCTAGTAGATCTATATAATTGCTTTATGAATCTCTATTTTATCCGTTACGTATATAGAAACGCTAAGATTTAGTTGTTCGTCGCGTCAATCTAGCCACGTCTTTATGGTGTTATTGTCCACCTAGAATTTCTTCTCTTAGTAGGTATGGCTACGGCTACGTTGCTCGTCCGTTTTAATTAGCGTATGATTAGGAAATACCAATATAGTGCTCCTAGGTCGGCTCATTAATTGATCTTCCGGGACTTTCAGCGAGATCTAGATCTGTGTTATATTTGGAATTGCTAGCACTAGTTATACGTACGTCGTAGATTAGCATGAGACCGTGCAGGTGATTGTTAATGGGACAGAGACTGATACGATCGCCTAGGAAGTACGCCTAATCACAGGAATGTTGCCTAGGTGAGGAATACGGTTAATATCGGCATCCCTAGTTTTGTAAGCGTGCAAGTTATATGAGTTTGAGGCCTAAAAAGCGAAGTCACATAATGTAGCATAGTGATCTAGATGGCCTACCCGGAGCTAGATCTAGTTTAGGGGATGACTCCCATAGCCAATATAAAAGAAATACGAATCGGATTAATAGTTGTCGAGTCTAGCTTAATTATATAGAGTCTCTAGATCCAAACGATAACATAATAATTGGGGAGGTTAATTACGTTGTTTATGTGTTGTGTCGAGTCGTGTCCTTTACCTTTTCTTGTCCTTCGTTGGTCGTAGACCGCCTTTGTGTCCTTGATATGAATAATTAATTGTTTGTATATAAAGGACCCACAATTGGTTCCTTGTGGGATCGACCTTGATTCGCTATAGCTATACTACGATGGACCTAGTCCTCTTGCTAGTATTGGTTTATGGTGGTCATGTATTTTATTATCACTTGATCTACGTCATCAAGTTTTTGGCGCCGTTGCCGGGGAACCAACGGTCAATTTTATATATAAATAATTTTTTATTCATGTTAAAGTTTTCTGTTTTAGAGTCTGTTTTTACGTTTTTGAGTCCCTCTGGTTATCTGCTCTGTGTAAAAATTCCAAAATCTAGAACAGCTGGTTTCGCTCCCAGCGAGACTGCCTCTCGCTGCCAGCGAGCCTGGTTCTGTTTTCTGGGACTTCGCGTGTCTGTTTATCTCCGTATGTTTAATCCGTAGGTCTGATAGCAGCATTGGAAACCATGTTAAAATCATTCTACGGTCCGTTTTGTTTTTCATCTGTTTGCAGAAACCAAGGAAATAATAATCCGAGTCAGTAATTTTTCGTGGGCGCTAAGAAATAACCCAGCAACATGTGGAGCTACGAATCTGCGACGGGAAAAGCGATGGAAGCAATACCTTTAAAGCACCAAGATGGCTCCGAAAAAATTTTAAGGCTTAAATTCTTCGTGGTATAATGTTGAAGGCAAGGTACTACCTTTTTTTTTGCTTATGTTTTACTATCTTTTGGTTTTTTGAACATAAGTTAGTCTTTACATGAACCTCAGTATGAATCTTAGCCCGGAGTTTGTTTGTAAGATTAATTTTATTAGTGTTGAAGGTTCTGCCCCAAATCTGTCTCATCTAGAGGGTGTAAGGAAACATGTAGTAGTTGAAGGAATCAGTGAATAAAGAGTTCCTCGTAGTTCTGTCAAAATCTCGTTGTCCTATGCATGAGATTGCTTCTACTGGCCAGGGGAGCAACAATTTGTGTATTTTAAGCATTCGCGATCTAAAGAAGACGTTGAGTTTTGAGGGTGCATAATGAAGCAACATTATAGAGGATGTGATTAAAATGGGTCCTTAGGACTAAAATCTTCTTAGAATTCACTAGTTTCTAAAACGAGAGCCGAGGTAAGAGCTTTGTATAAATGGTATGGATAAATGTCGTTTCCTAGGTCTCACAACCAAGGGAAGGGTATTAATCCGCAAAAGCGACGAGCCACCTCATATCGTGCTCAAGGGGTCAACATCTGGCGATCCAAGAAGGATAACTGACAAGGATACTTTTTGGAAAGTCGAGCTGAGGACTTTAAACTCAGAACTACTTATTTAAAACCCTTAGGATTTCTTTTTAGTTTTTTAGGTTTTGTTTTCTTCGAGTCAAATAAGAGTAACGTGACATGTGTTGAGGTTTTTTATTTTGCCGTGTTCCGATGGCCATTAGGCTAAGGATGTGCAAAACTTTTTTACTCAAAATAGGCCACGTGAAGTAGAGTTCCGTAGGAGAGTCGGGTAATTGCTAAAGAAAAGGAAATTTAGCAACCAACCTTAAGATGGAAGCATTAAGAGAACTTGAGAATTACTGAAAATGTAACAGAGAATGATTGTTGCGAACAAGAACGCTTTTTGGTCAACTCCCAAAACTTTTTAGAATGACGATCCGAGTGAAAATTCAAAGTTGTGTGCAATTCGTTCTGCAACTACCCTTATCCTTTCCTTTATACCTTTTTCACCCTTCAACTTTTTCTATTCTCTCACCAATCTGCCTCGCAATTCACATTTCTAACCATTCTTTCATTCCCTCTCTTTCTTTCCATCTATTTCACTCTCCCACCCTAACCCAATCCCTTAACCAGTACCCACCCATAATCACAATGTCTTACCCACCCTTTATCTTTTCTTACCATCATTCACTATCTTTTTCTAAACCCATCATACTCTCAACCTCCATTTTTGTTTACAAAATACCCTTGTGTTGCGGAATTAGAAATATTGCTAAGTTTTAATGAATATCTTTTATCATTTTGGTTTTCATAATCCTAGCTGAGGTAAGTGTAGCTCTGACCCAAGCTAGATTTTAAAATTTTTGGTTCGATCAAACTACAACTTATCTTTCTACCGGAAGATTTCAATTTCACAATTTTTCTGACCCTTCCGGCACATATAGATGCTGAGTTTTGTTCTATGATATCGCACCAATCCGACCTTGTTGATGACGGTGATGACTTTTACGTGATACATTGGGTTATTAGTACTTTCGAGGAGAAGCTACATCTCCCTAAGTTGTTGATATCCAATCACAACGTGAAGTTTCTGCGCTGAGTATTTGATTTTATCTTTAGCCAATAGGTCCATCCAATCTGTTATACCTTACCAAGTTTCTCTTTTACACTGGATTGAATACATGGATTGATCCAGTCAACCTCGTGTTCACATGGGGTAATGCTTTTTGATCTTTGTCTTCTCCACCCGGTTTTAAGAATATTTAAGCGGTGGAGGTTTTAGAGGAAGAATACCATCTTTAGTTGCTTGTTTATTTTTCTTTCTATTTAGTATTTTTCTTTTTGAGTCCGTATATCCTTTTTCAGAGTTAACTCTTTGGTTTTCCTTGTCATTGGTTGTATAAAATAAAGTGGCTTAATTTGTTTTTGGATATTTTATATCTACTTACTGCCACATTATTTTATATCTTCCATTGACATGTTATTAAAGGTTTCGTGGAGCTTCTGTTTGGTTTGCTTAAATAGTTTTCATTTGCTTCTCCACGACGTGCTTGGATTACTCCGATATTCTGCATCTACTTGAGAGACGTTTCCAGAGCTAAGTCTTTTTCTTAAAATCTCATTTTTATTTGTCATTGGGGTCAATGCCAAGTTTAAGTGGGGGGGTAGGAGACTTAGCTATGATGTGATATGTGTTAAAATTGAATGAAACGGTGAAAAATTGAAAAAATTGAATAAATGCCATATTATTTATCTCGTACCCTTAGAATTGTGAGTTCTTAAAACATTGAATTGATAGGGAAGGAACCAAGTTGCATGATTACGTGATCATTTTATACTTATGTGAATGTAAATTTAGGGATATTCATGCCGATTGTTGCAAGTAGTTATTTATTATTCGATTACTCAATTTTGAATCGACTATTGTCGCACGAATTATAATAACTGAAGAAATTATGTGTACATTGCGTAGATGATTGGTTATGTGAACTTAGTGTCGATATTTATCTGCTGATGTATTTCTGTCTTCTAGCCATCAAAGCGGAGTAATAAGCTTGAGAATTATCTGTGTTTTGACAATGCGTTAAACACTGGGCTTGTAGTAACATTACCAAAGTAGCCTCGTGCTTGTGGTAATATTCAATGCTATTGACCAATCCGTGAGAGGAGGATTCTTGCAATGCATAATTTACTTTTAAAGCAAGTTTCTTTCTTGAGATGTGTTAATGCTTGAAATTATGAAAGTGCAGAAAAAATTCAACTTTTAAGAGGCTTCGAGTATTTTTCTCGGTCTCCAAGTCCAAAAACCTCGTAGATAACGCTCTTGCTTGTTGCACCATGTCTTTACCCGTGCGAAGCTTAAGAAGTGGGAATGCTGATGTTGATAGGTTGAGATTGCGAAGTTAGCATAAACTCTAATCTTGCCACGATTATATAAAACTGAATGCACATGCACACATCACTTCGATTCATAACGAGTAGCGAATAATGGATACCTTATGAGCATTAATGGTATGAGTTGACTCAAGTTTCTTGTGTAAGTATGATTTGACCATGAAAAATGTTGTCTTGGGGAATGACTTATCGATGCTTTGTTCGGGACGATCAAAGTCTAAGTGGGGGGTAGTTGATGACGGTCAAATTATACCCGTAGAAGTCATCAACAATATCCTTAAATCGAGCCAAATAATATATATTTTATGTTAAATCACATGTGTATAATGATTATTTAATGTTTTGTGATTTATAAAATATAAATTGGTATTTATCCGTTTTTATCTAAATATGATTTATTTAGAGATAAATGTTTATTTTTGTAGATTGAGATAAATTGGAGGATAATTACAAATGGATAAATCCAAGCAAATCCGGATGCATTGAAGATAAAGATCGGATAAGCACGAAAAGTGGAGTAAGGCATGACAAGAGCAAGCGAGCCAATCCGAAACTTGGGGAAATAATGGCGGTAGCCCTTCCACACGCATAAAGGGGGGCGCATTTTATTTTTGAGATCGGCCGGGAGTTATCTCTAATTGTTTTGATATTTTGAAGTATATCTCTTAATTAGCTTGAACCGCTATAAATAGAGCTGTACGAATTTCATTTAAAACACACCTTAGACACTTCTCTCGAAATATAATAAAGTTATCAGTTTTCCTCAGAGTGGTTTTTATACAAGTTCTGCTATAATGTAAGTTCTTGTATTTATTTCTTCTTAGTTCTTTATAATTAAGTCCCCAATTATTACTTATCGTTTGAGATTGTTCATTCTTCACTGAACGATGTAGATCTACGGATACGATATGAGGCAGTGGGGATGCCTTGTCTATAAGGATCCACACGCCCAGATCTGTTATCCGGTGATCTATAGATGACTTTGGTAGGATCGACAATCGTGTTTCTAGTAGATCTATATAATTGCTTTATGAATCTCTATTTTATCCGTTACGTATATATAAACGCTAAGATTTAGTTGTTCGTCGCGTCAATCTAGCCACATCTTTATGGTGTGATTGTCCACCAAGAATTTCTTCTCTTAGTTGGTATGGCTACGGCTACGTTGCTCGTCTGTTTTAATTAGCGTATGATTAGGAAATACCAATATAGTTCTCCTAGGTCGGCTTATGAATTGATCTTCCGGGACTTTCAGCGAGATCTAGATCTGTGTTATATTTGGGAATTGCTAGCACCAAGTTATACGTACGTCGTAGATTAGCATGAGACCGTGCAGGTGATTGTTAATGGGACAGAGACTGATGCGATCGCCTAGGAAGTACGCCTAATCACAGGAATGTTGCCTAGGTGAGGAATACGGTTAATATCGGCATCCCTAGTTTTGTAAGCGTGCAAGTTATATGAGATGGAAGCCTAAAAAGCGAAGTCACGTAATGTAGCATAGCGATCTAGATGGCCTACCCGGAGCTAGATCTAGTTTAAGGGATGACTCCCGTAGCCAATATAAAAGAAATACGAATCGGATTAATAGTTGTCAAGTCTAGATTAATTATATAGAATCTCTAGATCCAAACGATAACATAATAATTGAGGAGGTTAATTACGTTGTTTATGTGTTGTGTCGAGTCGTGTCCTTTACCTTTTCTTGTCCTTCGTTGGTCGTAGACCGCCTTTGTGTCCTTGATATGAATAATTAATTGTTTGTATAAAAATGACCCACAATTGGTTCCCTATGGGATCGACCTTGATTCGCTATAGCTATACTACGATGGACCTAGTCCTCTTGCTAGTATTGGTTTATGGTGGTCAAGTATTTTATTATCACTTGATCTACGTCATCATGATCGTATCTTATAATATGGATATCATGCTCTCTCGGAATAACACATTTACTCCTACTTTGCAAAGATTCTTGAGAGCTAGACATTCTTTATAAAAAGGCCATTTCGGATATTCGATCCCAATCATAGGATACGCGATTCCCGGACGACCAATCATGTATACTCCGCATGCTTCAATATCATCCCAATCACTACCGCATGATCGCCCCGTGGATAGGAGAAATCTCAATAGTGTCAAAGCATGACAATTCACACCGTGATGCCATGAAGACTCCGGTCTAAAGGATAATTACACAACCGCCATATAGTGTGACACTTAATGTAAGTGGGTCAGTCTAACGTACGCATTCTCTAATACACGTCCACGTACAGTCCAAGTGTCCCTACACTTCGATAGACGAGATCTATCCCTATCTTCTAAAAGATAGAAGACATCCAATACGTGCTAGTCTGATTATAGTATCAATGTCCCATTTGATAATACATAAGACTAGACACATTTAAGTACCAACCTTGTGATAGTGATTAGAGATCTCATCAACCATAATCACTATCATGGTTTCTCTATCACAGATTGATACTAGGGACGTTACTATATATATACAACAAATAATATGAAGATAAACAATATATAATAACATAAGTGCTTTTATTAATCATAATAAAGTTATTACATGATGCACGGTCCAAGTAATAAAAATACTCGATACCTAAATAACACACTAGCAAGAGAACTTGGTTCAATCGTAGTATATTTAGATAGAGTCGAGGTCGATCCCACAGAGACTCGGCTTAAACGAAATACAACCTATTAAACTACAAGCAAATAAAAGGCGGTCTACGACCAACAACTAACGTAGAATTAAATTTGACACAATAGATACACAAAACCAACAAAAGACACAACGATACTAAGACACTTGTTTTTATAGGTTTTATGAATGATTAACAAACGGTATTGATAACGCTAGTAGTAATTACTCCCCCATGCTATGTAGATTGATGACGAGACAAAATAAGACATTTAAGATTAATTATTCACTACGGGAGTCATCCCCTAAAGTAGATCTAGCTCCGGGTAGGCCATCTAGATCATCGTGTCTCCATTACGTGACTTCACATTTTTAGTCTCCATCTCATATAACTTCTGACACATCTACGAAACTAGGGATGCCGGTATAAACCGTAACCTCATCTAAGCAACATTCCTATGGTTAGGCGTACTTCTTAGACACCGATTCAATCTCTGTCCTAAGTAACAATCACTTTTTGGGTCTCATGTTAAATTACGATGACAAATAATTAAGTTGATCAGGTTTAATTACTCGTTTGAATTACAAAGCAGAGAACCTGACGTAGTCGAAGCCGCTCACATACAAATCAAGAACATCACAGATCTTGCTACCAGCGAGACGTAGGCTCGCTGCCAGCAAGCTCAGATCTGAACCAGATTTGCTCGTGAAACGTCTTTTACGTCCCAGATCTACATAAACATGGGTTCGTTAATTAACTACATCACGAAATCAATACACAAAACGACTAATCCATAACGAAATAAATTAGATCTATGAATAAAGATTGCATAATTGAGTAGACATTACCCTCGAAGACGAGCGTGATTCCCACTCTTCGATACGATCTCTAACCGGCGATTCTAACGACTCCGTAATGAAAGAACATAAAATAAAATAAAGAAAACATATATTGAAAATAAAAACAATGTTGTGAATTGTATTCTAGAGTGTAAAAAGTGTGTCTTAAATGAAATTCGTACAGCTCTATTTATAGGGGTTCAAGCTAATTTAAAGATATATTTCAAAATATCAAAACAATTAGAGATAACTCCCGGCCGATCTCCCGCTGAAACAGGACTCGCCCCCAGCGAGTTGAAGGGCCGCCGCCAACGAGTCCTCGGTCTTCAGATTGGCTCGCTAGCTCTTATCATGCCTTACTCCTCTTTTCGTGCTTATCCGATCTTTATCTTCAATGCATTCCGGATTTGCTTCGATTAATCATGTATTTTAATTTGTCCATTTGCAATTATCCTCCAAAATTATCTCAATCTACAAAATAAATATTTATCCCAAAATAAATCATATTTAAATAATAAAATCGAATAAATACCAAATTATATTTTATTAATCACATAACATTAAATAATCAATATACACATGCGATTTATCATAAAATATATATTATTAAACCCGATTTAAGGCCAATGTTGATGACTTTTATGGGTATAATTTGACCGTCATCATTACATGAACTAAATAGACTGTAAATGACCCGACCCGGTCGGATCCGGTCCAACCCGATTGGGTTTAGGACACCTTTCCAACAATCTCCCACTTGGCCTAAAGCCAATCACCCATATGCCTAAGCCCGTGCAAGTGAACATATTTCTCATGCTTTGCTTGAGACAATGCCTTGGTTAACGGATCAGCTATGTTATCATCCGTGTGGACTTTCTCTATCTTTACATCTCCTCTATCTACTATCTCTCTAATCAAGTGATAGCGCCGTAGCACATGTTTGGACTTCTGATGAGACCTTGGTTCCTTTGACTGAGATATCGCTCCATTATTATCACAGTACAGTGGCACTGGACCTTCAATGGAAGGAACCACACCAAGTTCAGTAATGAACTTATTCATCCAAACGGCTTCCTTTGCCGCCTCTGAGGCTGCTATGTATTCGGCTTCCGTTGTAAAGTCTGCAGTAGTCTCCTGCTTGGAACTCTTCCAGCTCACTGCTCCGCCGTTAAGCGTGAAAACAAATCCAGATTGTGACTTAATGTCATCCTTGTCAGTTTGGAAACTGGCATCTGTGTAACCTCGTAATACTAAATCATCATTCCCAAAAACTAGGAACATATCCCTAGTACGTCTCATGTACTTGAGGATATTCTTGACAGCAATCCAGTGACCATCACCTGGATTGGACTGGTACCTACTAGTCATACTAAGAGGGTACGAGACATCTGGTCTTGTGCATAACACGGCATACATGATAGACCCGATTGCCGAAGCATAAGGGATCCTACTCATTTGTGCCCTTTCCTCCTCTGTCTTAGGACTCATTCCCTTCAACAGGTAGACCCCATGTGACATGGGCAGCAATCCTTTCTTGGACTGCTCCATGCTGAATCTTTTCTGCATCTTGTCTATATAGGTGGATTGCGACATACCAAGCAACCTTTTAGATCTATCTCTATAGATCTTTATTCCTAGAATAAAGGCTGCCTCACCCAAGTCTTTCATTGACAAGTTCTTGGATAACCAAGCTTTGACCGACTGTAACATAGGCACATCATTCCCTATGAGCAATATGTCATCTACATAAAGCACTAAGAACACAATGGCACTCCCACTAACCTTCTTGTAAACACAGGGCTCATCTTCATTCTTGATGAAATCAAACAGTTTGATTATCTCATCAAAGCGAAAATTCCAACTCCGAGAAGCTTGCTTTAATCCATAAATAGATCTTTGCAGTTTACACACCATCCTGGCATCATTGGTTGTGAAACCCTCAGGCTGTGTCATATACACCTCCTCAGACAGGTTCCCATTAAGGAAAGCTGTTTTCACATCCATCTGCCAAATTTCGTAATCATGGTATGCTGCAATAGCGAGCAAAATTCTAATGGATTTTAACATGGCAACAGGCAAAAAGATTTCGTCATAGTCAACTCCTTGTCTTTGCTTATATCCTTTTGCCACTAACCTAGCCTTGTAGGTAGTCACATTACCGTCCATGTCGGTCTTTCTCTTAAAGACCCATTTACACCCTATAGGAACTATTCCCTCAGGTGGATCCTAAGTTCCAAACTTGGTTGTCTTTCATGGATTCCATTTCAGAAGTCATGGCTTCCAGCCATTTCTCTTTGTCATGCCTTAATAGCACTTTCTCATAAGTTCTAGGGTCCTCATCTTCCATGAGATACACTCTAGTGTACCTTTCGGGTTCACGGCATTCCCTGGTGAATCTTCGAGGTGCTAGTGTGCTTACGGTAGAGGGTAGCCCCACATCTGTATGTGGTGTCTCCTCCACTTCCATCAACGGACTGTTATCCGTAAGTGGTTCTCGAATTTCTTCAAGATCAATCTTACTCCCACTGGCCCTATCCAGAATAAACTCTTTCTCCAGAAGTGGCCAGTCCTGGCAACAAACACCTTTTGTTCCTTAGGGTGGTAAAATTGGTACCCTTTGGTTTCCCTAGGATATCCCACAAACAGACATTTGTCAGATCTAGGTTCCAATTTGTCAGGCATGGTCCGTTTCACATAAACTGGACATCCCCAAGGTTTCATGTAACCTAGTGTTGGTTTCTTCGCTTTGAACACTTCATAGGGAGTGGACTCAACCGTCTTTGATGGAACTCGGTTCAGTGTATAGGATGCGGTTTCTAGAGCATACCCCTAAAACAATTTTGGAAGAACTGCATAGCTCATCATGGATCGTACCATGTCTAACAAAGTATGGTTCCTCCTCTCAGATATGCCATTCATTTGAGGCGTCCCTGGAGGGGTCCATTCAGGTAGAATCCCATTCTTCTTTAAATAACTTTGAAACTCTCCATCTAGGTATTCTCCGCCTCGATCAGATCGAAGTGTTTTGATTTCTTTACCTAGTTGTTTCTCTACTTCACTTCTGAATTCCTTGAACTTTTCAAAGGCTTCAGACTTATACTTTATTAAGTATATATAACCATAGCGAGAATGGTCATCAGTGAACGTGATAAAATAAGAGTATCCTCCTTTGGCTTGAATTGACATTGGGCCACACACATCAGTATATATGAGCTCAAGCAATTCATTGGATCTTATCCCTTTGCCACTAAAAGGTGACTTTGTCATCTTGCCAAGTAAACAAGCTTCACATGTATCAAACGATTCGTAATCGAATTGATCCAACATTCCATCTTTATGGAGTTTGGAAATGCGATTCTTATTTATATGGCCAAGTCTACAATGCCATAAGTAGGATTCATTCAAGTCATTTGTCTTGGCTTTCTTGTTATTTATATTAAGTACGTCAACATTCATATCTAATATGTAGAGACCATTGCTAAGTATGCCAGTACCATAAAAGATTCCATCACGTGAAAAAGAACAATATTTATTCTCAAACGTAAATGAAAAACCATCAACATCTAATGCAGAAATAGAAATAATGCTCTTCGTAAGAGCAGGAACAAAATAACAGTTATTAAGTTCTAGCACTAGCCCACTGGGCAATGAAAGAAAATAAACTCCTACGGCCAGTGCAGCAACGCTTGCTCCATTTCCAACGCGTAGGTCCACCTCTCCTTTCTTCAGATCTCTAGTTCTTCTTAGTGCCTGTATATTCGTACAAATATGAGAACCACAACCAGTATCTAATACCCAGTGGTTAGACTTAGAAAAAGTAATATTGATCTCAATCATAAATATACCTGAAGTTGAAACATTAGAATGCTTCTTCTTGGTACTCAAGAAGCCTTTGCAGTTTCTCCTCCAATGTCCGGTCTCACCGCAATGGAAGCAAGCATCCTTGGATTTGTCTTTTGCTATATTAGGCATTGGCTTATGTGCAGCCTTCGCCTTTTTGGACCTTTTCTGGGCTTTTTCTTTGCCCTTGCTTAAAGTGACCAGCAACACTTGCTTTCCATTCCCTACAGTGCCCTCAGCAGTTTTCAACATGTTCAATAACTCCGCAAGGGAGCAATCTATCTTGTTCATGTGATAGTTCATCACGAACTGCTAGAATGAATCAGGTAGAGATTGCAGAATCAAGTCAATACTCAACTCTCATTCCAACTTATGGCCCAGCTTCCCAAGCCTCTCTATGTACCCGATCATCTTAAGCACGCGTGACCCCACAGTAGTCGCGGATGCCATCTTACAACCAAACAGGGCCTTCGAGACCTCGTACCTCTCAGTGCGAGACTGAGAAGCATAGAGTTCCTTCAGGTGGACCATGATTGAATAGGCGTCCATAGACTCGTGATGTTTCTGCAGTTCAGGTGTCATAGAAGTAAGCATGATACATGTAGCATCAGTACTGTCAGAACAGTGCTTGTTATACTTCTCGACAGCATCTGCAGCCGAACCCTCAGCGGGTTTTTCCGGAAGGGCCTCGTCCAAGACATAGCCAATCTTCTCGTGCCTCAAAACGATTTTGAGGTTTCTTTCCCAATCGAGAAAATTAGTTTCGTCAAGCTTGTTTTCGATGATAAAACGAAGGTTCAATTTGTTTGACATTTTTCTACAACAATAAATAAAGATAGAATAAGTAAAAGCTCATGTAAATAAAACCCTAAATTTGCACTTAAAATTTTATAAGGTTTTAACTCCCACTAGCCAACTATTCCCAATTGGCTTTCAAGAATTTAATTAATTCTTTAGTGGCTGGGATCCAATCTAGTCGCCTTAATCCCCGACGGTGGTCGATTAATCTTGGCAATTTTGAAAGGTTGGTACTCCTACCAGTCACATCATATGCGACTCCCAGTGGTTGACTAGTCAACTCTTTGACAGTCCGCATCTCTATGTGGTAGTCAACCCCTTGTCTCTAAAGTCGACGGCCCTGACGGTGGCTAATCACCGAAAGACTTTAGTCGATTCGTAACCCAATATTCATTAGATCTCGTAACGATCATATCTTGATAATAACGATATACCCGTGGTAGGTCAACACCCGACGGTGGTCGATCAGTTGGATCCGAACAAGGGCTCTTCACCGTCATTATAATATTGGGAGACAATTTTGGCTCGATTTTTGGCGTGGGAATAATTTTAAATTAATTCACTTAATCAATTTGGTTTATTTTTGGTCTCATCTACTATGTGCATATTTCTACGATATCATATAAAGTAAAACATACACAACATTCCGCACACAAAATAACCGGTATGATCATCGACTTTTCCTAGGTGCGGTTTCGAATACAAACTGACGAAACCGCGGGTCACAAACTAAGGGTATCTGCAACCGTCAATAGGATCTTTATTGCTGTACGCTAATGGGTTCTTTATAGCTTCTTGGTCTTCAACCTCTTGCTCCATTCTTGTTACATAATAATTTATCTAATAAATAATTACACCCGCCGCACACGGGGGGAGCTAATGGGAATGAGATAAATGCAAAAAGTAAACTAAGTCACGTTCTTCATAACGGCCTAGGACAATTTTTCAAAAACCAACAAAAAGAAAACATTCCCATCTATCCTATTGGTCTAGTCCATGATCAATCGGGGTCCATATAATCACATTATATCTACACAACTAATCCATACAATTTTATCTTATGAAAAAGATTAAATTCTAATTTTAACTACTTAGGCGTCTTTATTTTATCACATCAAATAATTAAATTACTTTTAATTAATTATATGACTTAATCGAAAATTAAAATTAATATTTAATTTTAAATCGATTTTAATTTCAATTAAATTTGAACTATTCAAAATAAAATTAAAATTATAAAGTAACCTATTTGTTTCCTTTCCAAAACAAAATTTTCTTAGGCCTGGCCACTTTCCGAAATCAAAATTTTGGAAGTGGCCTAGGCCTAGGCTTTTTACAAATCAAATATTTGACAAGGGCCTAGGCCTATTTCAAATCAAATGTTTGTAAAGGCCAAATAATTTTGGTTTAGGCCTGGCTACTTTCCAAAATCAACATTTTGGAAGTGGGCTAGGCCTAGGCCTTTTACAAATCAAATATTTGAAAAGGTCCTAGGCCTATTCCAAATCAAAATTTGGAAAGGCCAATATGCCATTTGGTTTCCCAATGGCCCAAACTATTTGTACCATTGGTTGGCCATATGACACAACTAAACAAACTAGATATCTATGCATAATAAATATCACAAAACGAAAAGGGTCGATCTCCCCCATTGGAAGAGGACAGCCGACGGACGGCAGCCCTAAAGCCGCCGCCGCCGCCGCAGAGGATGGGGGCTGCCGCCAGTCTGCCGAGCCCCCCAAAACCCTTTTTTTGTTTTAATGTCTCGTGATTTAAATCTTGCATCTATCGATTAATTACTGCGCAATTAAATTATGCTTATTGCTTAAGCTCGAAGTCTGGCTCCGATACCACTGTTAGGAAATCACTAGTTTAACGCAGCGGGATTTAAAATTTGATTTTCTTTTACTAGATCGTTCTTCGTTTAATGCAATAAACACGTTAAGTAGTTTGACGGTTATACCTTAGATGATCTATAAGATCATCGCTTTGACCATCAACGGAGAGTAGTTCAGTGCGAAAGCCGTCCACGCGTCCGGCCTCTATCGCTAATCCACACGAACCCCTTGCCGGAATCCTCCTTGGATTGCTATTGGAAAACTCAGGTTGCTAGACCGGCTTTTTTCCTCCCTCACAAACTCACTATGGTTTGCACTCTTTTTACACAAGAACTATAAGCTCTTGCAATTGTGATGTACAAAAGAGCTTGACACCCACTTCCTTTATATATGCAAAGTGGCACCCCATATGGTGTGGAGGAGAAGAAAACATTTTCCTAATTAAATAAGGAAAATCAATTAGATTGATTTATCTCTTTAATTATAATTAATTTTGCCAATATCTTATATTGAATATAATTATAATTAATTTTGCCATCTTATATTGAATATAATTATCTTATTACCATAAATCTATTTTTCCAAAATCAATTAATATCTTATATTAATATTATGGTAATCTTATTAATTAAAGTGCACAATCCAAGTATATCTCATACACTTAAAGGTGGCGCCCCATTAGTCAATTAATTGACTTTCGGAATATTCTTTAATTAATATAATTTATATATAATTAATATTTTGCTTTTTATTTATTCATAATAAATAAATACCACCTTATTAATTTATCACTATAACCTTTATAGTCTAGAGATAAACTTTGCTTATTTGGTTATCAACTATAACCGCATTTTAATCGACTCGATGTTCATATGTGTGTGACCCGATAGGCTTCCGAATATGTTGGCCATAGACACAAAGTGCAATTTACTAAAATGTCCTTCATGCCTAACGATCACGGGATAGCGTCTAGCAACACACCGTGACCCCCAATCATCGGAAGAGTCAAAAGTAATGACTACTACCTTTCATGTGAAGCAGTTACCGTGTAACTTACAATCCTATCGCTGAAATAATATCCATAGGATCGTATCTCGAGTGTCAATACATTAACATCGTATCTTATAATCTGGATATCATGCTCTCTCGGAATAACACATTTACTCCACTTTGCAACGATTCTCGAGAGCTAGACATACTTTATAAGAAGGCCAGTTCGGATATTCTATCCCAATCATAGGATACGCGATTCTCGAACGACCAATCATGTATACTCCGCATGCTTCAATATCATACCCAATCACTTCCGCATGATCGCACCGTGGTTAGGAGAAATCTCAATAGTGTCAAAGCATGACAATCCACACCGTGATGCCATGAAGACTCCGGTCTAAAGGATAATTACACAACCGCCACATAGTTCGACACTTAATGTAAGTGGGTCAGTCTAATGTACGCATTCTCTAATACACGTCCACGTACAGTCCAAGTGTCCCTACACTTCGATAGACGAGATCTATCCCTATCTTCTAAAAGATAGAAGACATCCAATACGTGCTAGTTTGATTATACTATCAATGTCCCATTTGATAATATATAAGACTAGAGACATTTAAGTACCAACCTTGTTATAGTGATTAGAGATCTCATCAACCATAATCACTATCATGGTTCTCTATCACAGATTGATACTAGGGACGTTACTATATATATACAACAAATAATATGAAGATAAACAATATATAATAACATAAGTGCTTTTATTAATCATAATAAAGTTATTACATGAACTAAATAGACTGTAAATGACCCGACCCGGTCGGATCCGGTCCAACCTGATTAGGTTTATGACACCTTTCCAACAGTAAACTACTGTGTAAGCCATATAAATAGCAGCACTACCTCTTTCTAAAGGTGAGGGATAATTAACATACGCAACCAAGATCGGCAAATTTATCAACAAACACTGTCTCTCATATTTGCATATTGTTCTCGTCAATCCTCGTAAACGTTTCTTTAATAATTCGTAAACGTAAGCACTAAACACTATGCCAGATATCCACTAACAACCTATACACCGAACCCGTGATGTTTCCGACCACATCAGTTGGCTCCGTCACCGGAAACCTTCTCTCGCCATCGGAATCTTCTAATCTCTCAGGATTTCCTTACTTGATAAATCTCTAATATGCAAAAAGTGTTCAGCCGACGGAATCCCTCTCCTTTTATAGAGTCTCAAGGATAGCTCGAATTCCACGCCAACAACTATTGAGATTTCAAAGTTTAAAATTTGAATTTTGAAACCATAATTATGGCGGCTGTTCAGAACCCGAAGCAATAACGACAGCGGTTATCAAACCGCCCAGTTACTCGGGGAACTGTTAGTAATATCATCCGCAGCGGAAGCGATTTAAGGATCTAGATCTATATAATACACGTAATAAAACAACTAGATCTATTCTACAAGGGGGTTGTAGAACATACCTCTTGGATCTCAAAATCCAAGTTGAAGAACCGCAATAGAAAAGAAGATGTGAAGAGCACCACGATCTTCCGTACGTGTGATCCAAGCAACTCCCGGTGGAAGGAAATTCTCGTCTCGAATCCTTCCGATATGCTACCCGGAAAAATCTCCAAGATTTTCCCCATATTCCCCTTGGCTGAAAATTTGCTCCTTCTCTCTAAGAGAAGTCGAAATTTATGTGTGTTAAAAGGCTTGGGAGAACTCTCTTTATATAGGAGAGTAAAACTTAACCTCCAAGAATTAAAAAATTAAGAGATAATTATTACATTAATCCTTTTCCAAATAAAAGATAAATATAATATTTATCCCAAACAAATTAGGATAAATAAATATATTATCCAATATTCCATGATTTATCATTTAACAAATAAAAGATAAATCACACATTAAATAATTATCCAAGAAAACAAATTCCTTAATAATTAAATAATATAACATGCGCACCTTTTCCTTCAAATTCAAAGTCCACGCATATTTGACCAATTTGGGTCAAAATTGGTCAACACACCAATTCGGGCCAAGTCCACGAAAAATGTCTTTTCCGTGTATTTAATTATTTAGTCCAACTAAACAATTAATTCACATATCGTTTTAATAAAGTCCAACAAGAACTAAATTAATATTATTAGGATTCGACGTCCGAGAATAGCTATGCTATATTAGGAGGCACGTCGGGGACCATGGACTAATAATCAGCGGCTCCGATAAATCAAATAAATAATTATCTTACGAACAGAATAATTATATTCGATAAATCAATCACAGGAATATGCCACCATAATCCCATGACTGCACTCCTCCGATTATGGGATTATATTTATCTCCTCACGAGAATAATAATAAGCGTCCATTGATATAATCATTACATATGGATTAATCCTCCATAGACTGTTCATTCTAAATCGGGAAGTTACCGTTAACCCTTTCTAGAGCCTCTAATCCTTATTTACCATTAACCCCCTAGTGATCAATTAATTCATACAACTCACTGGTAGCTAATCAGTGTAATATGAACTCCATGGATCGATCAGTTTCTAGGATTAACAACTAAGGGAACTGTCTATCTACTTCCATAAATGGAAGGAATGGATTCCGTATATGTGATAACACAGACTACTCACTCAATCCAGTACAATGCCAAGATGGGGTAATTCAGACCACAGACTCAGTGTAATCCTTAACCGTCAAGTCAAACTTCATACTGATTCAAGCAGTTGACTGTGATCACCTCAGGATTAAGATGTATCCATAAATATGATCATCCATTGATTCGATAAGACTTCTCGATTACGGAATTATATCGTGAACTCTAATCAAATCGGTCCAGCCCTATATGATATATCTATCATATATAAATGCACCCATTAGGTTCTCTTAACCGAAAGTCCGGATAAGACAATCACACCTATTGTGTTATGGGCACATTAATAGCACGTTAAAGGAGAGACCCGATACTCTCGATTAACTTCACTACGGGCTAATTGTATTTTAAGTACATCTTCACTAACTCAATCCTCCCGTGTATATACCATACACTGAGTTAAGTGATTACATAAACGATATACTTTAGGGTTTTCTGTAGTGTAAATACTATTGTCACATCGGTGAATATGAGAATAATAAATATGAATAATAATATCATTTCATTTATTAAATAAAACAATTACAAAAATTGTCTTTCGGGCATCACACCTAACAATCTCCCACTTGCACGAAAGCATGTGATTAATTGTTTTAGAGCACACCCTATTATTTAAAATACAACAAACTACATCTCCCACTTGCTCTAAAGCAATGGAGACTCATCCCGTATGCTAGTACCCACTAAGCATATCATAACCATTTCAGATTCCAAAGTACACTCCGAGTATGCCGTCGTAGGATAGGTTAGTGACTCGGGAGTACCTACATCTAAATGTCATGGGTCTTAATGATTAGTCAGGTTGTCGGCTTGAGACGATCCGTAGAATCGAAACGTTACCGGTCCATCTAATCATGTGGTACTTAGTAAACACTGAGCCCGAGATCGACTTAACGATCATCCTCAATCTGACTTAAAGTCAAAATCAGTGTATCACACATATCCAAGTTCATACATGAATATGTCCGCATATTATTCCTCGTTCTCTCAAGATACTAAAGGACATACTAAACTTGCTTTGTTAACCGCCGAATCTAAGATTCGATCAAAGTTGACGTTCAATAACCTGACCATCTCTTACTAGAATGAGAATCTATCCCATTTCTCTTGATCCGAAGATTTAGAGAGTCATTCCTGAGGCATAGGGTAGAACTTCCTCGTTGAATTTTGCATACACAGATGCATCATCTTAACCAATAAGATGGATGGGAAACCAGTGACTGATTCTAATGAATTCGACCGAGTCAAACTCTTAAGAATGTTGTCCAAATCTCTGTTGCAGAGAATTGTGGTATTGTCAGATTCTGACTTCAGATAACACACCCATGTTGATTCCAACTAGTGCAGTGTTATCCTTCACAAACACTAATATATATTTATATATTCACTATTATACTAAAATTGATATCCAGTCTACAAAAAGACTTATCAATATTCTGGTCAAATCCACATATTGTAGAAATATATGACTTCCAATGACCGAGAGGTTTGCTTTTTATCCACAAAGGACATAAGCCTTGACAGTCATCCTATCATAAGTTCATAAGTCAATACCCTTCTGTTTTGAATGAATCCAGACTCCGTTTGTTTGGCAAGAAAGTCTCAGGGAATCACCCCTATTTTCTGCTTTTGAACGAAATCATGCAATACCGAACTCATTCTACTCTTTTCCGTGTAGATCCAATTACTCCCACTGGGCCTGAGACGCTCAGGTGGTTCTACAAGAGTATGAACAGCTCTGGAGTACCAAACTCCATTCACAAAGTTATGGCTCGTAAACCAACCTCTATTATCAGAATCCTATCCTGCTCACAAAAGAGCATAGGTCATCGATCGATCCTTAGACTACAAAGTCTGCAGAACTCGTAACGGGTGATGGATAAACCATACTCCCACTACATTCTGGGTGAATCGAAATTCTGATCTAGTTTAGTAGTATTTAGTGTTATCACCAACAACCGATGTTGGATGTGGTCTGATTTTAATCAGTTAGTAACTACCTTGAGTAAACGTACTTCAAGGTTCAAGGTTTTTCTGATCATGGATTCTATCAGAAAGGATGCAACAGTATAACTGTCCCTTCCCGATTTCAAGAATCCTATATCTAACCTTTATACTCAATAGTTTAAAAGATATAGCACGAATGGTCATTGACCGAACGTATGCACAAAATTCCCAGTCTTACCTTCAAGCACCGTGTGCTAAATGCTTATATTTACGAAAGTGGGGTGAACCGAATCCACACCTTATCCGTAAATTCCAAAGCATATTCTAGGTAGACTTCTCGGTCTTACATTTCAATGTAAACCGTTATTTCGCTTCAATATCTTTATTGAGTTAAGCAATGTATTGTAGCACATCTAAAAAATATATAAGGCAATTTAACGGTTTCTCACTTAGTGAAAGCATTTCACTATGAGGCAGGCCGAGCATCAGTCCCTAGGACTATGTGATGGCCCATTTCTGAGTATAGAATACTCTATCTCTGTTGAAACAGAGAAACCTCATAATATTTTGGATAAACTTACCGGAGTGTTTGAATAGTTATCAGACAAGAAGTCACTACTCGGAAGCTCCTACTAGCTCGTATCTTTCATCAGACCCCGAAGGTCGTCATGAACAAGCTATGTTACTTCTTTATATCCATTATCCTTTTCCGATTGAAAGGAAACTTAGTCATTGAACCTTTGAGACAATATAACCAGACTGGGAGAAAGGAATCACCCTGAGCCAGTCTTCAGGTCTTGTCTTTTAGGGACTATGCACTAACTATGGAATATGAAGAAGCGTTTATCTAAATATAGAAACCAATTGCTTTTAACAGTTCTTAAGATGTGTTTTATATACATATTTCAGCAGTTGTAAGTGGTTTTGACTTTATCAAACAAAAGTCCGAGTCTTGGATTCGTACTACAAATGGTATATTCACTTTCTATACGACAAACAAATTATCGAATAGAAGGTAAATCCATTCGTTCCAACGAATCTTAAACAGAAAATAAATTTTCCGCGATATCCAAGGATTGAATCCGAGATTCATTTCCTTATATCACTCCCACTTTTGTAGCTAAAATTAACTGCCCGTTGTTTACTCTTTTAATCGTTAAATGCACTGCTACATTGTTCTTCCAAAGAACTTAGCTCAAGAAAATCGCCAAGGATTCATAGGTTGGTGATCCAAAATCACTGTCCTTATCCTATGATTTTCAGTTAATTAATTTTTCGATTTAGCCTTAAAGTTTACTCAGTTTAGATGACTAACACTTTTAGACATATTCTCCCATTCTTGACTTTCCTTGAATGGAAACAGTCTTGAACCAGCGGTTTGTTTGAGTAGACACTACTCTTGAACCGTGGGGTGTCTATTTCGAGTGTTACTCGTCGGGACTTCTCGGATTTTCTAATATACCAGAAAAAACAACAAATCATAACATTAAAGCTCCCACTAGTTTTTCGGTTCCAAATACCGTCTAACAAGCAATGATTTATTTTATGATTTTCCGATTTTTTTGATTAGAAAATCTTTCGTACATAGTTCCAATGTTTCTAGAAAAACAACAAATCATAGAACTCCCACTAGTTCATCGATTCCAAATATCGTCCAACTAGTGACATTCCATGACTTTCCGGTTTTTCAATTAGAACGGTTACGTGTGTAGTCAGTTACACTTTTCTAATGTTCTAGAAAAACAACAAATCATAAAGCTCCCACTAGTTCATCGATTCCAAATATCGTCCAACTAGTAACACTTCATGATTTTCCGATTTTCAATTAGAAAATTACTCGTGTAATCACTACACACTCAAAATTCACTAGAAGAATTTTAAAGTCCGAAATCACCTAAGTTTGTCTCCCGTTTGGCACGAGTGACACTAGTGACATATCTATATGTCACTCTGATTTTTAAAAGGCTTAAGAGAAAATATCTCTTTCGAAAAATAATTGCATTATCGATTAACTAGTTCAACGTCCTAGTTACTTTCCACTTTTTAACAAAGTCAATACTAGTCAATTAATTTTTTAAGCAATTTAGTAAGGGATATAATGCTGTAAATAAAATGACATATATTAATTCAAGTTTAACACTACTATATTTTATTTTAGGAATTGTAAACTAAAATTAAGTCTACTCTACCATTCCAAGGTTTTAACCTCGCATCTCAGTGCCGCCGTAGGGTAGGTCAAAGAGATGACGGTTAAATCGAGACAATCTCATCAATGAATAACTTGTGAGAATCAAACATCCCACGAGAATCGAACATCCCTTTATTCATTGACTACCTTCCTTTTTTAGCCTAGATATTACCAAAAATACCCATGATGAGTGTGACCTACTATATCGGATCTCTTAGGTACGCCCCGAGTGTGCCGTCGTAGGATAGGTCAGTGACCCGACGAGTACCCCGAAATCCTATCCTTCCGGAGACCAAGCCATGAATGTTGATAGGGGCGAACACCATCCGTAGGGGGACGAAATCAAAGCGCCGCGAGGCGTCACCCTTCTCTCACTTACTTGTATCTATAGTAGAGGCCGTGGGGTTGGCTGTCGCCTCCCCCGCTCCCACTCAATAATTTGGAAGTGGTGGTGGGTTAACTAACCACGTTTTTTTTGATGTTAACATAAAAGCACATCGAATCAAGGATTCCGAATGGTGTCGGTAACGTAGGCAAGCCTACCCGTCCTATTCGTTCGAACATATGTGACAGTCGGTCGAAATCGGGTCAAGACAGCCCTATTGAGATAAGAAGGAATCACCCCTCTGCTCTCCAGTGTAGCTTAGTCTTGCCGGACCCCCGTGCATACATCACACTAGGAGGGTTAAGTCGGTCGAGCCTAGCTCAGTTGACCACCCAACCTATAAGCGAACCGTTTTTATCCAAGATTTATTGTTCTTTTACCATCATTCAATCTCGTAGACACTACGAATCGAAAACGTGATCTCGTTTGTGCTTTAAGGCGGTTCACCGAGAACACACACCGAAAGGCCTAACGATTTCATAACCCGTCCTCGGATCTTTAATTAGTTACTAAATTAATTAATTACCACGTATTAATTAAATTTCAACTAATTACGTGAGTTTGTATACATGCCTATTTTAATTACCAAAATTAAAATTCTAGATGTATGCATGTAGTGGATTTATGATATGATGCATGTCATGGCAATTCCGATTTTATATCTATTTTATGATCAAACACATAAAAAATAAATTGCGGAAAATTTAAACACCGACATGGATTGTTGGTACCCCCGTATCTAATCTATTCTAGGAAAGCAGTAAGTTACATAATATATGTCTTGAGTCTTGATCTTCAAATCTTGAACTCGAACCGCCGGATCACGAACCACGAACACCGAGAGGAGGAGGCCGTAATATACCAATATATTAAAATATATTTATATTACAAACTTGTTTTATAATATTATTTTTTTATTGTACTAATTGCCCTCGGCAATCTTATCAAAAAAAATTAGGATTTTTTTTTTCTTCACTGCTGTTATGCAAAATTTTTTATTTTTTATTTTTTATTTTTTAATTTTATTTGGTCAAACCTTGCGGCCAAACCTAATACATTAGGTTACAAGGAAAAAAATATTTGCTGCCGCCAGAAAATTGCCGACGGGAAGAAAAAAAATTAATTAAACAATTCGGCCTCCTCCCATTTTTACCTTTTTGATGATCTTCAACACCATGATCTTCAACACATCATCTTCATCGTCTCGAACCCGGATCAAAATTACAATTAAAGATGCTACTTTTACATATAAATTTCGAAAATTGACATAAATAAAAATACAATTCATATGCTCAATTGTTACTAAACAAAGGAGCTACAATAGATCTAACGAGTAAACAGTACCAACCCCAATCCATCTCTTCAACCAAGACATTCATAACATAAAAAATAAAACAAAAATTTTCGGCCCCTTAAAAAAAAATTGGGACAAAAAAAATCTACATGTTTTACCACTCCTAGATCTAATATTTTATACGTATAAATATAGATCACCATGTCTCTGATACCACTGTTAGTAATATCATCCGCAGCGGAAGCGATTTAAGGATCTAGATCTATATAATACACGTAATAAAACAACTAGATCTATTCTACAAGGGGGTTGTAGAACATACCTCTTGGATCTCAAAATCCAAGTTGAAGAACCGCAATAGAAAAGAAGATGTGAAGAGCACCACGATCTTCCGTACGTGTGATCCAAGCAACTCCCGGTGGAAGGAAATTCTCGTCTCGAATCCTTCCGATATGCTACCCGGAAAAATCTCCAAGATTTTCCCCATATTCCCCTTGGCCGAAAATTTGCTCCTTCTCTCTAAGAGAAGTCGAAATTTATGTGTGTTAAAAGGCTTGGGAGAACTCTCTTTATATAGGAGAGTAAAACTTAACCTCCAAGGATTAAATAATTAAGAGATAATTATTACATTAATCCTTTTCCAAATAAAAGATAAATATAATATTTATCCCAAACAAATTAGGATAAATAAATATATTATCCAATATTCCATGATTTATCATTTAACAAATAAAAGATAAATCACACATTAAATAATTATCCAAGAAAACAAATTCCTTAATAATTAAATAATATAACATGCGCACCTTTTCCTTCAAATTCAAAGTCCACGCATATTTGACCAATTTGGGTCAAAATTGGTCAACACACCAATTCGGGCCAAGTCCACGAAAAATGTCTTTTCCGTGTATTTAATTATTTAGTCCAACTAAACAATTAATTCACATATCGTTTTAATAAAGTCCAACAAGAACTAAATTAATATTATTAGGATTCGACGTCCGAGAATAGCTATGCTATATTAGGAGGCACGTCGGGGACCATGGACTAATAATCAGCGGCTCCGATAAATCAAATAAATAATTATCTTACGAACAGAATAATTATATTCGATAAATCAATCACAGGAATATGCCACCATAATCCCGTGACTGCACTCCTCCGATTATGAGATTATATTTATCTCCTCACGAGAATAATAATAAGCGTCCATTGATATAATCATTACATATGGATTAATCCTCCATAGACTGTTCATTCTAAATCGGGAAGTTACCGTTAACCCTTTCTAGAACCTCTTATCCTTATTTACCATTAACCCCCTAGTGATCAATTAATTCATACAACTCACTGGTAGCTAATCAGTGTAATATGAACTCCATGGATCGATCGGTTTCTAGGATTAACAAATAAGGGAACTGTCTATCTACTTCCATAAATGGAAGGAATGGATTCCGTATCTGTGATAACACAGACTACTCACTCAATCCAGTACAATGCCAAGATGGGGTAATTCAGACCACAGACTCAGTGTAATCCTTAACCGTCAAGTCAAACTTCATACTGATTCAAGCAGTTGACTGTGATCACCTCAGGATTAAGATGTATCCATAAATATGATCATCCATTGATTTGATAAGACTTCTCGATTACGGAATTATATCGTGAACTCTAATCAAATCGGTCCAGCCCTATATGATATATCTATCATATATAAATGCCCCATTAGGTTCTCTTAACCGAAAGTCCGGATAAGACAATCACACCTATTGTGTTATGGGCACATTAATAGCACGTTAAAGGAGAGACCCGATACTCTCGATTAACTTCACTACGGGCTAATTGTATTTTAAGTACATCTTCACTAACTCAATCCTCCCGTGTATATACCATACACTGAGTTAAGTGATTACATAAACGATATACTTAGGGTTTTCTGTAGTGTAAATACTATTGTCATATCGGTGATTATGAGAATAATAAATATGAATAATAATATCATTTCATTTATTAAATAAAACAATTACAAAATTGTCTTTCGGGCATCACACCTAACAGGAACGTGGCTAAGTTATTGGCCATAACTCTGAATATGGATGGTTACGACAAATCACAAGATCAAGATAATTGTCAAGTAAATGATTGATGGGAAATCCCTCCACTCGCAGGATAGCGAATCAAGCCAATTCTCCCCGCGATCTCGATAAAAGTCAGCCTAATTAGTTCGCTCACAGGATCGAATGCCTCAGCTCATCAGCCCTCAAGTCAATGAGTAAGCCCAACTTCATCTCGGCCACCTAAGCCCAATTTCAGCTCGTCCACATAAGCCCGTACGCCTCAAAGCGAGGCCATTAAGTCTGTACGCTTCAAAGTGCAGCACCTTACATCCAGTCGCGTCTACGTCATAAAATGTTGTAAAGCTTGAATCTAGCTCGGCCAATAAGCCCACACGCTTCAAAGCGCATCCATTAGGTCCGTACGCTTCAAAGCGCGACACCTTTCAGCCAGTCGCGTCTACACCATAAAATGCTAATAAGCCCGACTTCAGCTCGGCCATCTAAGCCCGACTTCATCTCGGCCATTAAGACTGACTTCAGCTAGGCCACCTAAGCCCGACTTATGCTCAAGGCCCTTATTCTAACTAAGCAGGCCATGGTACAACAATCCTAGGGATATGTGGTAAATCAAGCCGCAGACAACTTTACTCCATGACTACCATTTGCACAATGGATAGCTCAAGGAGTAGGGGCAATTGATGCGCCAAACCCGCAACAACACCCTCGGATTCACGTTGGGCCTTCATAACGAATAGGGTCCTTGGCCCATTAAGTTCACACCTTTATAAGCCAAACCAAGCCAGGTATAATCTAGCCCGCCTCGCACCATTATGATACATATCGTTGGCCAGACCATGGGCATCAGATGTCAAAGCCTTCAACTCTCATTCCTATGACGACCCGAAGCACTAGGGGCCGACTAGTTCGCCCCTCAACTCACTGCCCACATAACTAGCTAACGAAAGCACAAGTTATAGGGGAAGAACATGTAGTGGCCGCGATACAGGTCAGCTCGCATACAAGGAGCTTAAATCGCAGCTTTATGAATTATGTACTTGTATCTTATTTCCCGCCTTGTAACCTACTGTGTAAACCCTTTAAATAGCGGAATTACCTCTTTCTAAAGTGAAGGGATAATTAAAATACGCAGCCAAGCTCTGTCAATCTGTCGACAAACACTCTCTCTTATATTTGCATACTGTTTTTGTCAATCCTCATAAACGTTTCTTGAATAATACGCAAACGTAAAAACTAAACACAAAACCATATATCCACTAACGATCTATACACCACACCTGTGATGTTTCGGACCACATCACTTATTTCTTGGGCTAAAAAGAATAAAGTCACCACATGATTTAGTTTCCGTTTTTTAAAAGGGATATTTATTTTCAATACCAATTCTACTCGTGCATCACTCTATATGTGCACCACAACAGTATCGACCTTAGAAAAATCGGTTATGGATCCAAGACCCAACTTCTCGTAGGTTCTGGAGCAAAAACCGACTTTTCCACGGTCGGTTCTCACAATGCACCTACGGAAAGTCGGTTCTTGGCTCCAGAATCGATTTTCACAATGTCGATTATATCGATTTTCACAATGTCGATTATATTGTGCTGCACAAGTAGAATTAATGAGCGTGATGCAAACAATAATCCTTTCCAAAATGCAAAATGGCCAAATCCAATATTGTAGTCAAAGAGAATGAAGTATAAACTGCTAAATTATGGGAAATTTAATTGCATACTCTTTTAAGATTTAAACAAACTTAAATAAGGAGAAAAATAAATAATTGCTAATGTTAGGTAAAAGATTAATTTAATCCATAAATAATAAAATACAATGAAAGTTGATACAGTATAACTTCGATAAATAAATATTCGATAAATAAATAACCTCGTCAAATGAATAATTTTCTATGGTCTGACTAGGGGAATGGAGCTTAAAATAATGTTTGATAAATGAATAACGTCCTTGCTAAACGAATATTTTTTTTCTGCCCTGAGGTAATTATTTATTAAGGTTATACTGTATATTAAATTTTTTTTTTTGTTTTGAAAAGTGTACTGTATACGTTAATTATGAAATATAATATAAATCGTTTAAAATACTTTATCATATAAAAATACCAACACTTACATGACTTGACTTTATATCAAACAGCAGTTTATCTTCATCTTTAGGGGGATGGGGTTTCCGTAGAGAATTAAATACACCAAGGACGATCATAGGGAAGATCTTGTTGAGCACCTTGTAAGTGTAAGAGCTGCACAAATTTTCTATTTTACAGTTTTAAATAATACATTTTTTAGTTCACATGCAAATGAAATGAATCAAATTCTCTAAAGCAAATCATAATTAAGCTGGCCGATTACATCCAGTGGCGGAACCAGGAAAAATTTTCGGGGTGGTCTTGGTATATAAACTGCAAAGCTAAAAAAAATCCAGTGGCGGAACCAGGAAAAATTTTCGGGGTGGTCTTGGTATATAAACTGCAAAGCTAGGAACCAGGAAAAATTTTCGGGGTGGTCTTGGTATATAAACTGCAAAGCTAAAAAAATCCGGAAAAAAAAATAAAAAAATGTTGGTAGTGGGATTTGAACTTACAACCTAGAATTATTGAGACTTTAAAAGGTTTGTTCTTAAACCACTAGAATATAAGGTCTTTTGTTCAAGATAAAGACACATAACATACTAATATTAACACTACTACTACAATAATAAAAATTTGGGGGGGGGGCCTTGGGACCATATGTGGGGGGGCTTGGGACCATTTGGGGGGGCTTGAGACCACCCCGGGCATAGGGTGGGTCCGCCCCTGATTACATCGGTCAGATTGCAAACATAAGACTTACCTTGGATTCAATAATTAATCGAATTCAATTTTATTCCTCTTTGCAGAAATCTGGTGCTTAAACATGATCTTTAACATTGTAGATCAGGAACAAGTCGAAAAAGGCAGAATACACAGTACTGCAAGTTTCTCTAAACTAAAAAGAAGAAAAAGAACTTAAGGGAAACATAAAGAAAATCCGTGTAACAAAGAGCCATTTGAGCCATTACGTTTCGTGCTAACTCCAATTGCATTTCCGTGCACTATCGCGCCCTTAATTCTTTCTTAATACTGCTGCACCGATATGTTGCATCTCACAATTGCATAAGAAATTGAATAATCAGAGTACATCGTCTCGAAGGTAGCAAAACCACTAGCAAATCTGAATTTCCCGGTGCCAGAAACTATAGGTATTTCAGTCACACTAAGCTGATTGTATAAACCTTCTAATTCCAAGGTGCTACCATTATATTTTTTATTAGTGAAAAGTAAAGAAAGTTGTGTTTGGGCATTGATGCCATCTATCGAGCAAATTGTGTTCGTGCCTTGGGCTCGAGCTATGGGCTTCGAACGGAGTTTTATACCTTCTGTCACGAGATCGTCAGAGACAACAACATTGCCGAATTTGAAGAAGCCCCACTCCTTCCCCGGGATGCCTGCAACAATCACATCGGTGGCGTTTGGGCTGCCACCAAAGAAGTCATGTATAAACATAGACATCTTTTTTTCTTTGGGGCGGAGGCCCTCGGAATCTGCAACCATAAACGCCAGAAATGTTAAGAAAGAACATATTTTTATCCTAGCTAGAACTTTATTTGCAGCCATTTGTGTGGAAAGAGATAGCAATATGGTGTAGCTGAAACTGTTTGAAAACAAGTCGTTTATAAGATAAGGAAAAGTAGAAGTTTGTGTTTTCTATAGTTTTTGTCACTCTTTCATCGTCTGGTGTGAAATATTACATTATTCCCTTTTTAAAAGAACTGACGTCTTCGTTAATACATTCTCAGAGGATATATTTTAGAGATGGCTTCTACTATGTCACGGCATTACACTTATTTTCATGTTGTAGTAGGTTTTTGATACCACTTTTTATAATGCCCCAGAACTTGGTCTAGTGGCAGCTTTAAATTAGTCATAATAGATCTACTACTTGCATGGTTTTTATTAGTAAATAATATTTTACATAAAACATTATATATATGCGAGTTTAAGCTTGCAACATTTGATATAAATTAATTGAATTCTACTAAGGTAATTGAGCTTGAGTTAAGCATTAATTAAATAGAAAATTAGGGATTATTACACAGTTTGGAATATTTTTAAGTAATAGGATATACACATATTTTTTATAGGGAGATGACAACTTTTAAATTTTTATATCCTAAAGGACAAAGGGAAAAAAAAATACGCGCCTGTGCTAATGCGTTGTCCTGGGCCTTTTTTTTTTCCTGACAAATTTTCAGACACTCATATATTTTGATCTAGAGATCCAAACGCGATCTCACTGATTTTTTTTTTATTTCTTGACGCTATTCGTTTTGAGATTTTCTTCGATATAATTACATCGTTTTTCGTGAGATTTACTGTCGAAATTCACTCGGTGAATATCACCAGTGAATCTCGAAAATCAGTGAATTTCGAATAATAGTGAATTCGACAGCGGATTTTCTGAAATCATGTCGGAATATGTTGAATGGGGTCTCAAAATAAATAGCATGAAAAAATTAAAAAAAAAAAATTGGTGAAAGAATTTTTTGAATTCGGAGTACTAGATTGAAAGATATAAATGTTTAAGAAAGATGGATAAGAGACTAAATGAGTTGGTTTTTTTTATAGGAAAAAGAGGCACCTGAATTTAAATAAAAAAAATAGTTTTGTCATTTATTCAAAAGTTTTGAAAAGCTGTATTTCTTCTTAATTGATGAAATGTCATTGTCCTTTTTCCAAATCCCCCTTAATTAAATGAAAACCGAGGCTAATCTTACATTTTATAATTTCATCCTATTCAAGTCGAGTTTCGAGTCCGTGTTGATTTAGTTGAGTAAAGCTCAAAACTTGATGAGTATTGACTCGACTCGTTTCGTTACATTCAACTTTATTTTTTTGTCCAATTACTGTTGAGATGCCATTGTATATATGTACATAAATAACATGCATATGTATAGAAATCCGCAGCGGTAGCAAAGAGAATGATACGCCTACATCCTTTCGTATACATAAAAAGTACGTAAAAGTTTTTTTTTCATTCGATTTAAATGAAAAGGTAAAAACCTAAGAAAATAGAAATATGACGTTGGTTGATCGTTAGTTATTACCTTTTATTTACGTTGGCTTAATACTGGCCAAACATGTTTTTTTTCCAATTATTCATCTTAATAAGAAAACAATTTTATTCAATTCAAATAATCTTTCTCTTCATAATAAATCACATATATGTAATGGTGACTTAAACTATGTAGCTGAGTCTGTGTTGGATGTCCATTTTGGCCGGCTGAGCAGTGTGTTGCTTCTTCTGAGTCTAGTGTTTAGCTGTGTAGTCAGCCGAGTGATCGTCTGCTGCATCTGGTTAGATGAGTTGGCTCTCACATTTACTTGGAGAACACGTTTACATGTATTCCGTCTGTTTTGAGGGTTACATCTGGTGTATTTCAAACATTTGCCTAGTTTGGTTGTTAAGGTGATTAGAGTTTGATTCTTTAGGCCTATAAGTACTAATTATAACATCTGTGTAACTTTGGGAATAATAAAATATTCTCGTTTGTTCGAAGAGTAGTCAACATATTGCCAGAAATTACGTTAAATATGTGTTCTACTTGTTTGTTTGCTTGTTTGATTGTTTAAATATCTATTCATCTCACAAATACCCATCAATCCCTGACGATCCGTTACAACATCACATCCATACGAAAACCGATACAATTTAAAAATAAATTTTAAGAAATATTAACCCAGTAAAAAATAAAAAATCAAAATCAAAAGACTCCAAACGCACCCATATTGCCAAACTAACTATTTTAATTTGAACGTTCGAAGAAGGGCATGTTCGTGCTGCACGTTTGATGGATCTCATCTTTAAAACTCTGGGGATGGGGACTGCGAAACCTGCCTCGAACACTGAAGTTCAGCAAAAAAAAAAAAATGAGTACACTATTTAATGCAAATAATATATAAATAAAAGTCGTGCGGTCAACGGATACGTAGGTTTTTATTTTTAATGTTTAAACATATACTCCGTCTCAATTTGTTTGAGACTTATCCCATTTATCAATATCTTAAAATATGTCTCATAACTTAAATTTAGGCTTAAAAATAGTCTAATAGTTATGTTTTTTTTCATTTTTTTTTCATGTCCGGTTCCTTAAAAATAGACTTTTAACAGTTTTAAGACCTCATGTTTTACCATCGTATCAAAATTGACCTTATCTTTTAAAATGACAATTTTAGGATCTCATGTTTGTGTGTTTTTTCAGTTTTAGGATAATTTTGAAAGACCTCATGTTTGTGTTTTTTTTTTCCACTTGAGCGTTGATGCCGTCTAGTGAACAGGTCGTATACGTGCCTTGAGCTCGAGCTATCGGTTTCGAACCGAGTAGTATGCCTTGTGTCATAAGATCGTCGTGACAGCAATAGTGCCGAATTTCAACCCGTTCCACTCCTGCAACGGGATTCCGGCAACCGAAACATCGGTGGCGTTTGGGCCGACACCATAGAAGTCGTGCATAAAAAGGGTCATCTTTGTTTCTTTGAGACGGAAGCCTTTGGAATCTGCAGCCATAAACGTGGTTAGGAATGCTAAGACTAAGAATGAGCAGATTTTTATGGTTTCAACAACTTTATTTGCAGCCATATTGCTGTGAGATATGTAGATAAGTAATTAGACAAAAAGTGCACTTGAATGATCTGTTCGGAAAGAAAATCAAGTCTTCTATAAAAAGGAATAATGCTTATCTTGTAGATTAAATCAATATTTGATTTACATTATGGTGGAAAGGTCTCTGTCTTGTGGGCAGAGAGCATGTGTGAAGTAATTGGCAATAATTGCTAGTTTCATTTGACTTTTCTCATGTTTGGAGTAAACGCCGGTGTATATTGAAGAAGTCGGATTTCACCATTAATTACTTTCGGGCCGATTGATCTAGCGGTAGCTTAGCTTTCCGGTCATCGGGAAACACCAAAAGAGGGGTGGTTTTTATGGTATTATGACTAAACTTTAGTTATTCTCAAGCTGCCTACGTATCCAATTCTTAATTGGAATCAAGCCGGCCGTAGTTTTTGTAGGGGGTTTATATAGAGTCTAACCCTAATCCTATCGTATCCTTCAAGGATTTTGTTATTTTGATATTAAACGGATTGATACGAATCCTTGATTACTAGGAGATAATATCTCCTCTATCTTCAGCTTGAATCGGAGCCTTAATGAGGCTAGATTCCTATCTTACGTTTATCCTTAAATTATAGAAACATGTGTGCAACTGACTGAGCGATCGGGCCTATTGGCCGAGTCCTTATGGTCGCGCTCTGCGCGTATTCCACAGACCGAACCGTTCTGCGGTGGACAGGAGGAGTGGAACGGCTCGCTCTCGGTGTTTATGGCGGGTGGTGGCCGGACTTCCGACATCTAGGCAGAGTGCCTTTCATACTCTATCTGAGCTGATCCTTCTATATTCATGACAGGTGGCTCCGATGGAGCCCGACCATCGTCATAAGCCCCTCAGGTCGGCCTGGGCCTTTGGGACTTTGACGATCTGTTGCTGACTCTGCTCGTTCTTTATAGGACGGCTCTCTCAGTTAGAGCCGATCGAAACATGCCTGGACACGTGTCACAGGCGTTACTACTAGTCATTATTATCACGAGAATCGAGGCGTCAGGGCCTGCTGGCATAAAGCGGGTCATTAACCGAGGCTTCGATTGGGTTATAACCCGTCTCTTCAAACGTCCATTCCTTGTTATCATTGCCGTTTTTATACCCAAGTTTGGAGCAAGCTAACGTCTTCTTCTTCTACCCATATTTTGCAAGTAAGTCACTCTTTCTGCCATTCGTTTTATCTTCTTTTGATTTTTCAATTTATAAGGGTGAGATACTCTATTCCTTCAGACGAATCCGTAGACAAAGAATTAGGCTCAGAGTTATTTGATTTTGAGACTGAAGAGGTAATTTCCAATCCAGCCCCCCGTGCTTTATCTTCTCCGGTGGTTCCTCCGGCCACTCTTCCTCTTCCTTATTATTTAGCGGGCTTTGTTCCCAGGCACACTGTGCCTTCAGTCACTAGGGATTCAATCTTGTTAGGCATCTTAAAGCAGTGTCTGCTACTCGATCCATTATGGGTTGTTTTAGCACTGAATCTATCATTTCTCAATATACCATAGACTATCTCTGTACTCAGTACAGCATAGATGCCACTAGATTTGCTCCCCAGATTCTGATTAGCCCTAAATTGAAAGCTGACGCTCGGGTTGTCGGCCGGTATGCTTCTGAGCCTCCTACCGGTTATTGTGCGGTATACAAGGAGCGGTTTGACTGCGGGATGAGGATGCCTCTCTGCCCGGCCATTGTGGCTGTTCTCCGTTATTATAACCTGGGGATTGCCCAAATTGCCCCAAACGGGGCTAGGTCTATTGTAGGTTTTGCCATATGGTGCCGGTTAGTGAGGACTAGGTTCTCTGTAGAGCTATTCAAGACGTTCTACAGGCGTTCCAAAGTTCCCAACTCCCCTGGTTGGTATTACATTCTTTGTCGACCAGGTTCCCTGGCAGATATTCCTATCCAGCATAAGGGAAGACATCTTTTAAGAGATGGAAAGAACGGTTCTTCTTCGTCCGTAACGAAAGGGCGGCTGGGCTGGGCTGGAGGAATTCGGCAACTCTTGATCAGGACATGCCCCCTGACTCTACCGACCTGGCGGAATGAATTCGTGTAATCAGGGAGCTCAATATCTCTATGGATTGTCCGAACTATACGTCGGAGTTGATCGATTGGGCTCGCCTAGAGGATGCCGGACCCGAGCTGTACATGCCTCTTTCGGCGAGCGAAAAGAAATCTCGTAGGGAGGCGTTCCTTGAGTTATCATTTCATACTTGTGTATTTTTCAATACTATTATTGTATGTCTAAATCCTTTCGTTGTGCAGTGGCCGACCTGGCGTTTCTATTATCTAGAGCTGGAGCTGGAGTTGAGGATGTCGAGCAAGAGGAAGTGCCCTCGGTCTCTGGAGGACAATCAGACAAAGTGCTCCTGTCTGGTCGAGCGGCAGGCTCTATCCTGCATGCTGACGCAGTCAGATCTCTGACCGAGCACCCCGATGAAGCTGTCGTCACTTCTCATGGTCAGGAGGACGAAGATGTAAATGTATCCGACCGCTCTCTTGGCTGGGAAGAAGCCTCTGACTTTGTCCCCCGGAGTTGATCTGCACCAATAGTCTCCATTTCCCCGGAGGGGCGATCCTGTAAGAGGGGGCATACCAATCTGCTCGCCACCGGAGCGGGAGGAGGTGGATCGAGCGATGCATCTTCGGTAAATGAGCAGTTGTCAGCCATGTCTACTGTGGATTTGGCAGAAATGGTATGAGTTGTTACGCTTTGAAATAATATAATATTTGTTGTTATCTTTGTTTGCTCCTCTAATTTGTGATCCCTAACGTTTCTCTTCCAGGGCGCTCGCATAGGGCAAGAAGTGTTCGGCCGCCTGGCCAACAAGGGAAGGATACTGAACGCTTCGTCTATCCCGTGAGTGTACCCATGGTTCAAGACAGGGATTAGCAGCATCCTGGGGGCTGCGGCAAAGTCCCCCGAAGCCTTATACTCCTGGATAGCCTCGACGCACCGAACCAGGATCGTGGCTTCCAGATCGGCCACCCTTGCTTGGAGGTCGGCAATCTCATTTTCCTTCATCTTCTTCTACTCTGCCAACTCACTTGCCAAGGACTTGACTCACCCTCTTGAGCTGCAACTTGATCTTACAGGGCCTTCATCTCGGTATCCACGACCCGAGCAGCCTTCTTGAGTTCCTCTCGAGTCTCCCTCAGCTCGGAGATCTTAATCTTCTGGGCAGCTGAGTCTGTAGAGGCTTTTCCCAACCTCTTGAAAACTTCCTCACCAATCGTGGCCCTCTGCGCATACAAATAGAGAAAATAAGGATCATAAATAGCTCGGCTTTAAAGTAGAGAGAGAATGTAAAGTTGCTTACCGGTTTGACCGTCTTACAACCGATAATCGTCAATGCCTCATCAGACATGCTGGCGACCCGCTGCTTCTTGGAAGCGGCTTCTTCCCGAGCTCTCTCAGAAGCCTTAGACTTACTTCTCTTTGAGGAACGACCCTCGTGCGAGGTCGGCCTCGGATGTCCCATCTTCCCAGCAACCAGCCCTTTTTCAGGAATCTTCTTAGGAGCGCCTTGATCGGCCTGCCCCTGAGGTGGAGCAGGCAAAGAAGTATCCACCGTAACGGCATCCATAATAAGATCATCTGCGGACGCGGTCAGCACTGGTGGAACCGGCTCGTGTTGGCGAATAGCAATTCACCTTCGGCCCCAGCTAGTAGATCTGCAAAATCGGCCACTGCAAGTACGAACCAGATGTCAGTCAGACGAGAGCATAAGTATAATACGAAAATAAATCATAAGGGAGAAAGGTCCTACATGACTTCCACTCGGTTTTAGTAAATTCCACGTAGGGGACAAGACCCGCATTCTCTAGCCGAGCTGCGTTGATCAGCTCATCGTACAAATTCTGCCATTTGATAGAATATCCGGACACACGGATCTTCTCCACCAACGTGTCCGGTAGCTCCGGACGGTCATCTTTGTCCAAATCGGGCATGTTCTATACCCTCAACTCGGGATGATCCTTATGACGTACATAGAAAAATCTTTCCTTCCATCGTTTGAAAGAATCCCTGCCTTTGGAAAGCATGGGAACATCAGATGACTTGCCCTGCCTCCTAGAAAGTAATACCGGTAGGGGTGATCTTTCACCCCCTACCCGGTGGTAAAAGTTTCTGAACTACTTTACGCAAAACTTTAGATTTAGCAGCCGACACGAGATAGCAAACCCAATGATGGCCCTGATGCCATTGAGGGCTATTTGGGAAATTCCGAGTCCATTGTGCCGGAGTACCGCGAGGAGTGCAGGGCAGAAAGGTAGCCTCAAAACTACCTCGAAGTATTCTAGGTGAACCGTACAGAAACCCTCCGGCGGGTCCGGAGCAAACAAATACGGTACCGAAGGCAACTTTGGAGCAAATCTTTCTTTATCAACCCCATACCTCTCGCATATCTCGTCCAGATCTTCTTGACCCAAAATAGACCCGACATCTCTACTATCTGCAATAGCCATCTCAGAAAAATCAGACTTAGGGATCCGGTGAAAACAAGGTTTATATCCAAGGACAAAGGAAATCGGGCTACAAAGATAAATTGCGAGAAGGAAAGAAACTTACTTGCAAAAATGAATTTTCGAAGATTGAGAGACAAAGAACGGCAACCAGCAGGAGATCCTCAGATTTAATAGCCAACGCGATTACGAAACGATTGATATGACAGGGTTATAACCCCCCACTTACCTCAAAAACGGCCTCAATTAGGATTAGTGGGCAGCGACGCCTTGATTCCCGGAATATCTATAATTGCATCAAAGTTATCCTTGACCTGGCAATTCAATTTCAAAACCCACAAGTTAAACATCCAAGTCAAGCCACCACACACAGACCCGAGCCGACCAACCAAGGCTCGGCTGGATCTAGGGGGCTTATGACGATGCCAAGAATTGAACCTACATACGTGGCACCTTTTTAGTGGCTCAACATTAAGTGTGGAGAGAGAAACGGTGCCGGGTGCCCCAGTAGCCGGAGTAAGCCCGGCTACTTATCCCATCCATTCTAAGTCGACCAATGCTTAGGATCGACCTAGAATAATCATGAACAGTTCTGAGTTCAGTCCCAACCTCTGCATGTCGACCAACACTTGTATGCAAACCTACCCATGCCCGACCTCCTGTTGGAAGCAGCGCCCGAAAGACAATTTATGTAATTGTTTTTATAACTAATAAATTATAGATTTATTCTCATCTTATTATTTGCTTTGTGCTTATAAGAAATACACTACGGAAAACCCCAAGTCGTATCATATGTAGCCATATAACTTAGTGTGTGTCACACATGAGGATCAAGTTTATGGTGATACACTTGAACTATTAGTCCGTGGTGAAGTTAATCAAAGTATGGGTCTATTGATTAAACCACCATTAATGCGCCCAGAACACTTTATGGTGTGACCGTCTTATCCGGACTGTCGACATTGGTTGTCTAAGTGGGGCATTTAAATATGATGAGAGTCATATAGGACTGGACCGATTTAATCTGCGTTTCTCATATAATTCCGTGATTGAGAAATCTTATTAAATCACAAGATGATCATCTAAGGATTAACCTTAATCTTGAAGTGATTGCATACTCCTACTTGTTTCAAGATAGGGTTTGATGTGTTCGTTAAGGATCTCTAAGAGGCGCGGTCCGAATCACTTTCACGTTGGCACTATTCTGGAATAAGTGAGAAGTGTGTGTCACACAGATATGGAATCCATTCCTTCCTGCGGGAAGTAGAAAGACAATCCCCTTATTTGTTAATCCTAGAAACTGATCGATCGGCCGAGTTCGTATTGGTTATTAACTAATAATCACTAGTGGGTTAATGGTAAATAAGGATAAGATGTATTGAAGAAGGTTTACGGAAATAATCCCGCTTCATTAAGGATAGTCTATGGAGGGTTAGTTTATATGTAATGATTATATCAATGGACACTTATCGACTCGACTCAATGTTTTGAGAATAAGTTATATCTATAATCGATAGAGTTCAGTTTCGGATTTATAGTGGCGTAATTCCGGAATTAATGAATTAAGTAGAAATATTATGTTCGATGAATATTTTTATTTAATTTATTGTAGCTACTAGTTAAAGGTCTATGGTCCCCGGGTTGGCTCCTAACACGCGAGTATTTTCTCGTTTTATGGAACCTCGAGAATAAATTAAATAGTTGGTCTATTTAATGAATATGCAATATTATTTATTTGGTAAATAATATGTAAAATAGAAAAGACATTTTCTATTAAAATGATGATGAATATGGCGCCACACTTGATGATAAATTAAGAAAAGAAATTTTTTCTAGATTATGTCACATGTGTAATTAATTAATCATCTATTTGTTGGTTAATTACAGGAAAAGAGATAAAGAGATTGATTTTTTGGGAATTATCTCTCATCTTTTGGCAAATATATTTTCCTTGTGGGAATAGGTAATTGTGGTGTGAAAAGGTTAACTCTCTTGGCTAGTTATTTTCCTTTATAAAGAGAGTTCCTCCCAACACACAGACACACACAATTGGCGCCATCATCAAAATAACAGAAGAGAAAAATTATTTTCTTGTTCTAGTCATTAAGAGGAGAAAAACCTAGTGTTTTTCTTGTGCGTATTCGAGGAGGTTCTACGGCGAGGATCGACGTCCACCAGTCGTCGCTAGGAGATACTATCCGGAAGATTGTGGCTTCTCCATCTGTCGATTTACTGTTCCTTTCTAATAAGGTAAATCTTCAACTCTCTTGTAGTTATTAATTAATCATGCCAATCGAATCGTAGTAAATCGCATGCGAATTTAATTCGTAGCTTCTGTTGTGCATGATCGAGCGTCTCGATCGGTGCTGTGAATCAGATCTGACGATCCAATTATGGATCGGATCCGGATTCGGGTTTCTGAATATCAAGCACTCACCGCTCGGCCCAAGTCCCTCTCGGGCCTATCCTTCTATGCACGCAAGAGTCCGAGTGGGTGCGAGCTCGGATATCCTCCCCGGCCTCCATAGGTCGGTCGAGACACAAGGGTTCCACCAGTCCAGCTCGGGCTATCTATGTCGGCCAGACTCAGTTCTTAATCATATTTTCCACGTGTGTAATAAACGGGTAACTATGGAAAGAATCCTGAGCCATAAAGGCTCCAATCCTTATCACTTAATACGAATATTTGAATGCTATAATTATCTCCTAAAATCAAGAGGATCAACTAGTCATAATCTTTTCCTTAGGGAACACGTCAATCGGTGTCCGCCATGGGCACGCCACACGCTAACTCTAGGGCTCAATCCCCTCTATATAAACAATCCCTAAGAAACTACGGAGACTGGATTCCAATCGATCATTGGATACGTAGGCAACTTGATCACTATCAAGTGCAGTCTAAAACTTCCCAAATCACCCCCTCTCTTTTCATCGTTTTCTGCATTCTAGGAGTTTCCCAGGTTATCATCAAGAGAAAGAGCTCTAGAATTATACAGACGAATTTTGGATTGTCATTGTGCATTTAATCGGTGCTCATATCATCCTCATTTTTTTCAATCCAGTAGTTTTATTTTCAATCCACACCATTTCAGCATTGTTCCAATGTATAAAAGAATAGGAAAATTTTGAAAATAGATTCTATGCACAATTAGGGGACCACAATACATTTGCAGAAAGTTTTTGCCTCCAGACCAGGGGCGGTGCAGGAATACGGTGATACGGGTCATGGATCGAGAGTTGTACTTCGTATCACAAGTTTATAATCATTAATTTTAAATTTTCAACGATGATTACGGGTCAGGACAACATTTAAAAAATATAGAGGGTCAGAAAGTAGTAATTAGTGTATAAAAATTTTAAATGGTGTAAAAAATACATAGAAAATAATTTTTTTTCTTAGTTAGGGGCTATGAAGCACGGACACGGACATGGAAACGGCGCACGACACGACACGGACACGGCGACACGGTTACTTTCAGAATTTGAGGGAACGACACGCCGCCGACACGTTTTAATATATATATATATGTATATTAATATATATATTATTAAAAAAACATAGACTTAGGTTGATGCCAATTCGCGGGACGGATTGCATTCCTTGCGTGTCCCTTACGTGTCCCCAACGTGTCCCGCCGTGTCCCTTGCGTGTCCCCGCCGTGTCCCGCCGTGTCCCCTGCGTGTCCCCGCCGTGTCCCCAACGTGTCCCGCCGTGTCCCCAACGTGTCCCTTGCGTGTCCCTTGCGTGTCCCCAACGTGTCGGGCCGTGTCCCGCCGTGTCCCCAGCGTGTCGGGCCGTGTCCCCAGCGTGTCCCCAGCGTGTCGGGCCGTGTCGGAATTCAAAATTTGAATTTAACATTATTTTAATCGAGCGACACGTTTCCGACACGTGTCGGGAGCGTGTCGGGCGCGTGTCGGGCTGAAAATGTGTCGGACACAGCGCACGGCGACCTAATTGAAGTGTCGGTGCTTCATAGGTTAGGGGTCAAGTGACCCAATATGTTGTACATAAAGTCGCCCTCGCTCCAGACTACCAAATAATAATTATGGCAAGACTAGGATATGTGGAAAAGGAAAAACAAGGGTTTTTTTTTTTGGGACGGTTGTAAGTATAGTTCACCCTATTAATTCTTCTCGGTAATTTTACGGTAGTCCAACCATAAGTAAATGGACCGCTATTTTAGTAAGATTTGTTCAATCTGTGGGTTTTTTTTTTTATAAACATAGGACACACAAATACATCCTTAAATCTTATTGACTCAGGACCCCTAAATCATACTTATGGTCGGACTAGGATAAAATTTGCATTAATTCATTTAATGTGCCCTAATTGAGATTATATAGTTTAAGTTATCTTCTTGCTGAAACTTCAAATTATCTAAAGTTGATTTATCACCTATACATAATGGCACTTCTTCAAACGGTTCATCAACCGCTAAACCTCGGTATTTCATCACTTGCCAAATAATTAAAAAAAAAAAAAAAAATTGCTGTCTCTTACATCAATGAACTACATCGTGGCCACAAGTGATCGGAGCATAAATTTCCGCCAGGAAAAGAAAGTCCGGCCGTTAGCAAATTTTCCAGAAAAAATATCAGCTGCACCTTTCATCTCTTATAACCTCGATAAAAAGGTTTAATTCTCATCTGCTTGCTAGCTCACTATATAATTATCTTTATATATCTCGAATAAACCCATCTAAATTGTTTAGTTTCATGCATCATTAATCATGTGCTTCATTTTTATTTTTATTTAAACAGGTATGTGAGACGTATACCAAAGAAATGGAAAAGTTGAAGGAAGAAGTGAGGGAACGTATCGTGGATACGAAAACAAAAACAGCAGATAAGCTCAATTTGATTGATAGTGTTGAAAGATTAGGGGTTTATTATCACTTGACGCAGAAATCGAAGAACAGCTTCATCTTATTTCTAGTAAAAATGGCTTCACTCAAGGTTCCTCTGATCTGAGCACGGTTGCACTTGGTTTTCGATTGTTCAGGCAACATGGTTTAACCATATCCTCGGGTACGTACGTTGACTTTTTTTTCAGCCAAAAAAAAAAATTTTGAGTTACTAATTGTTCTCTATTCTTCCGTTTATATCAATTTGGATCAGCAGATACAGAAAATTATACTTCGACCCTTAATGTTTCTATTGACACAGTCATTTTTAATACAGTCATCCTACTACTCCCGAAAGCACAAAAAATTACTTCGACACCACGAATATTTTTTTAATGAAAGCACTGACGTTGGTTTCAATAGCAACAATAGTGCCACTGACGTTGCTGTTTAAAAACGAAAGTCAATGTCAATGACGGTTACGTTATAAAAGTGTCACAAGTTAAAAATGTCAGCCTACTGGTGTTGATATCGAAAAGGAACGTCAGTGAGACCGACGTTCCTAATGTGGTGCCGGAAGTAGAAACAAGAATATATGTATGGTTCTGGAAGTAGAAAAAAAATTTAAAAAAACATGCCAATAGTAAAATCGGGATGCCAATAGAACCCACCGAGAAAAATAATCATTATTATGATGGAATATGTGCCCAACATATTAAAGAAAATGCTTTAGGATGAAACAATAGCAAATATTCAATCTTATACAAATAACTTTAAGAGGGTTCTTAATTAAAGTTAATGATGAAAATAGCAGCCATCATATTAAAGAATGTTAGGAAAAATCAAGCCAAGCGATACCTCTCAATGCCAATAACACAAATGATTAACAAAATGGAAAAGACAAAATACCAAATGTAACGGCATTACGAAAAAATAAATACTCTTTTGCCAGAAAACACTTTTCTTTTGTATGTAACAATATAATAGTGGTTTCATCAATGTAACCTCCATCCAGGGCTGATCATGGGCTGGTTTGGATTTGTTCGGGTTGGTTTGGAAAGCGCAGGGTCGGTTTGGGGATTATAACTTGTATCCCAAACCAAACCAAAATGATTTTGAACCCAATGGTTTGGTTTAATTTGGTTTCGGTTTGGTTTTGGTTTTAGCATGTCAATTTATTTAAAAAGCTATTTTTATGACTTAACGGTTTTTTCCGATTTACCTAAACGATTTAATGTAAAGTGGAACACGAATCACGAAAGGTTTGCCTCAACCTAGAACAAGCACGGAGGCGATTGGAAGAAGAAGGTGGCTATACGCAGACAGAGAGTGATGGATTGATGGAGACAGTGTTTGAGTGTCGAATTATATGAGTGATGGAATTTGAAGAGTGATTTTAGGTTTATGGTTGTATCGTTAGCTTTTATATACAATATATTAAAATATGTTATTGTCTAGAATAATTAATTCGGGTTGGGTTGGTTAAAAATAAAAATAACCAAACCCAAACCATTATAATTCGGTTTGGTTTCAAACCAAACCAATTCAATTGGTTTGTTATTGGTTTAGTTATTTCGATTTGGTTCGGACTGGTTAATGGTTTGGTTTGGTTTTTTGATTTTTTTGCTCAGCCCTACTGGCTCTATCCACAGACGAATGAAAGAATATTACTCATATATCATAACAAGGCTGAAGGCATACCAACATATATGAAGATGTATAAAGGCATGGAAATGATTTACCACCGCACATTATACGACAATATCATTTCTAACTTTCTAGCCATTGGTATAGGGCACATTAAATTATATGAGTCCATAATAATAAATGATGATAAAAGTGCGTGATGGAAGATGTTGTGCATATTCGTGATGGATGAATAATTACCAAGGCATAACGATATTTTTATATATATGCCTATAATGGGTGTGTGTGTGTCTATATATATATATATATATATATATATATATATATAGGGTTGGGTTCCCCTACATACCATACTATCCATGCTTACCGTACATACTTCTAAAATAGTGCATCTGATCACTATTTTAGTGCACCTGGTTATTGTTTCAGTGCAACTACAAATTGAGGAGCAGGTTTCTAGTTAGGTTTCTAGTATTACCTAATAGCAGATTTCCCCCGCTTCATTAACTAGGTGCACTCAAACAATAACCAGTGCACTAAAATAGTGATCGATGCACTATTTTAGTAGTATGTACGGTAAGCATGGATCAATAGGTATGTATATGAACTCATTTCTATATATATATATATATATATATATATATATATATATATATATATATTCCGACCGATAATATAAGTCATTCTAGAGTTTTTCTCACATATTAACAAATTGGTTGAATGTTATAAATTTGAAGGTTAATGTCTAAAATGCCCCTTGACTATCATCAATGCGATAGTTGATAAGTAATGAGAAGTGATTGGATTGATAAAAAATTAGAGGCAAGATAGAGAAAATTGTAATAAATATTGCATTGGTAATGTAGAATGACTTATATTGTGACAAAAATCTAAAAGTTTATGATGACTTATATTATGGGACGAAGCTGGTAGTATATCGTATAGTTGTGATGTACCTGCCATTAATTTTGTATATGATATAAAATAGCGAAGTTTTCGATTTGGCCAACTTAAAATTAGTTGAACTCTCAAATGATCAGATATCTTCGATCAGTTTACTTATGGGAATGGTGCATTCAAAAAGCCATTAAGGAATGACATCAAAGGATTGCTAAATCTATATGAAGCCTCATATGTAAGAACACACCGCGACGGCATTCTTGATGAAGCTCTTATCTTTACTAGAAATCAACTGAATAGCTCCAGAACAGATCCTTCATGTCCTGTTCTTGAGAGCCATGTGAAACATGCACTGCTGCAATCGATTCATAGAAGCATTCCGCGATACGAGGCACGCCGTTTCATCTCAGTGTATGAAGAAGATAACTTGAAGAACGTATCACTTCTGAGGTTGGCCAAATTGGAATTCAACTTCACTCAGCTCCTTCACAGACAAGAACTTAGTACGGCACAAAGGTATTTAATTAGGATGCAAAAGTGTATATCGTGTCACTCTCGTCATATATATTATTTTTATACTTATAAAAAAAAAAAAATCATCTTTGCTTAAATTGCTTTAATTTGTCAACATTTATTGAAGGTGGTGGAAGGAATTGGACATGCCCTCAAAGCTTCCATACGGTAGAGATAGATTGGTTGAATGCTATTTTTGGGCTCTAGCGTTGATTTTCGAGCCCCAGTACTCCTATGATCGAATTGTGATGGCTAAGTATTTTGCAATTATCACATTCTTTGATGACACTTATGATGCTTATGGCACTCTTGAAGAACTCGAGATTTTCACTGCTGCTATCGAAAGGTATATATATATATATATATATATATATATATATATATATATATATATATTTTAATAAACAAACATAATATATAATTTAATCCTGTTTTAGATGGGATGTGAGCGCACGGGATGGGCTTCCAGAATATATGAAGATTCTGTATGATGCTCTTCTTAATTTTCATGATGAACTTGATCAGTACGCAGTGCGAAAAGGAAGGCCATATGCAATCCACCATCTTAAAGAAGCAGTACGTATTCATTTTTTAAGCTTTATTATTAATTACTTGGTGTGTGTATATACACACACGGAACATTACTATACATGTAGATTACATTATTCTTGGCCTACATCTTTGTCACTTTGAGTTGACCTGTAGATTATAATTCAAATTTTTTTTTTTTTTTTTGAACGAGTAGATTATAATTCATAAAATGGAAGAGTTGATTATGTAACGCACCGTTTCCAAATATTGAGTTATTATCTAGAAAAGAATGTTCGTCACGTATAATATTAAATAAATTCAATATTATACGTAAGCCTCTTGTCAGTTTTGGTGACTTGATCTCTAAACTTATGAATAAACTGGTGGAACTAATCTGTGAGAAACTGAGACTGAGAATGATGGTCAATCCAGTTAAGTATATTCAGTTCTGGGAAAGTCAGTTTGATGAAGTGCAACTGAGTTTCTTCTGAAATCAGTAGTCAGTTTTGGTCTGCTCAGTTTTGCTGAGTATATCTGAGTTCTACATATGGGCAGTTGATTACAAGTTTTGAAAGTCAGTTTTGAATTGAGTTTCGTCTGGTGGATAACAGCTGGAGCTGGGGTCCACATCTGGGGTACCGGTGTTTATGACAATTCCGACAAAGATCATTGGCGGTTAGGGTTTGGGATTTGTGCCTATAAATACCAATGTTGTAATCAATGCAATGTGTGTCTTTCAAGAGTGTTCATTTCACAAGAGTATGGAATACCTTGTAACTTTGTGCATAATAAAATATCTCCTTTTCCGTGGAGTAGTCAGCATAACGCCGGAAACCACGTTAAATGACTGTGTTCTCTATGTTTCTGTGTTTTATCAATTCCGACATACTTTATGTTTGCATTGCTACTGTTTTAATCTTTCTTAAACTGCAAGTTTCTCATCTGTGTTTCAACAAACTAGTATCAGAGCGACAAGTTCAAGATTCAGAGAGTTGCAAGTTGAACAGAGTTGATCTTCACCAAGACCGGTGACCGGTGCTAGGATTTTGTGATCAAAGGTTTGTTTTTTAATTAGAAGGATGTCAGCAATGAACGTAAATATTGACAAATTTACAGGGAGGAACAGCTTCAGTTTGTGGAAAATCAAGATGCGGGCCTTGTTAAAGAAACAAGGATTGTGGACTCATTTATCTGATAAAGGGGATGCCAGTTCTACAGATTATGCTAGTCTGTAGGAGAAAGCACATTCAACCATCATGTTGTGCTTGTCTGATTATGTTATTATAGAAGTTGTTGAGGAAGACACCGCTGCCAAGTTATGGTTGTATTGAAAGCCTGTACATGACTAAGTCATTGACCAACAAGTTGCTGCTAAAGCAGAGGCTATTCAGCCTGAGGATGCATGAGGGGGCTCAGCAGAGAGATCATCTTGATGTGTTGAACACAATATTACTTTATCTCAGGAATATTGATGTTAAGATTGAGGATGAAGATGCTACTTTGATTTTGCTGGTTTCATTACCAGCTTCCTGTGAGAACTTTGTGAAGTCCTTCATAGTTTGGAAGGATACAGTTGCTTAAGAGGATGTAAGGTCAGCTTTACATGCCATGGAGCTGAGACATAAGGCAGCTGGGGCAGACAATCAGGCTACTGGACTAGTAGTCAATAGCAGCAGTGGAAAAGAGCATGGTCAATCTAGGAAGAAAAATTCCAAGAAGACAAGGTCTAAAGGCCCTAAATCCATAGATGTTTGCAATTATTGTAAGGAGCAGAGATATTAGAAATCCAATTGTCCAAAGAGCAAGAAACAACATGAGAACAGTTCTGGCACAGCTGCTGTGGCAGCTGAGCATGACTCAAATGAGGATATGGTTCTAGTGGCAGAAGAGTCAGCACATCAAACTGATGTGTGGGTTCTCGACTCTGGAGCATCAATTCATATTTGCCCTCACAGAGAGTGGTTCTCAAGTTATCAGCAGATAGATGGTGGTCATATATCTATGGAAAACCGTAAGGTCTGCAAGGTAGTTGGGATTGGCTCGGTTCAATGAAAGATTCTGTAAACTGAGTGAAGTTAGACATGTTCCACAAATGACCAAAAACTTGGTATCTCTCAGTTTTTTGGACAGCAGGGGATTCAGTTATAAGGGGAAAGTGGTGTGCTGAGTGTGTATAAAAATTCACTTTTGGTTCTCAAGGGAATCAGGAAAGGGACTCTGTATATGGCATCAACTGAGATTCATCAGTCACAGCTTACAAAATTGTGGCACATGAGACTTGGTCACATGAGTGAAAAGGGGATGCATGTTCTTTCTCATAAAGATCTTTTTGGGGAGTATAAGGTCAAGCATCTGAACTTTTGTGAGCATTGTGTGTTTGGGAAACTTCATAGGAGCAAGTTCTCAAAATGGGTACACAACACAAGGTCATCACTTGATTACATTCATTCTGATTGTTGGGGGCCTTCAAAGGTGAAGTCATTGGGTGGTCACAGATATTTTGTATCATTCATAGATGACTATTCAAGGATGACTTGGGTGGTGCTGATGAAACAAAAAAGTGAAGCATTTAATAACTACAAGTTGTGGAAAGCTCCAGTGAAAATCAGTTGGGGAAGAAGATCAAGAGGATTCGTACAGATAATGGTCTGGAATTCTACGGGATTGGTTTTGATATATTTTGCAAAACTGAAGGCATTGCTGGACATCATACAGTCCGGAATACTTCTCAGCAAAATGGTGTAGCTGAAAGAATGAATCAAACTCTTCTGGAGAGAGCAAGATGTATGCTTTCTCATGCTGGTTTGTCAAGGAGATTTTGGACAGAAGCTGTAAGCACAGCTTGCTTCTTAATCAACAGGATTCCTTACATTGGGATCAATCTCAAAACACCAGTTGAGATATGGTCAGGCAAGCCTGCTGACTACTCAGTTCTAAGGGTATTTGGAAGCACAGTTTACTATCATGTCAGTGAAGAGAAACTAGAACCAAGGGCCAAGAAATGAGTGTTTGTGGGGTATGGTGATGGAGTAAAGGGGTACAAAATTTGGTTATCAGCAGAAAATAGAGTTATTCTCAGCAGAGATACAGTTTTTGATGAAAATTCTATGCTTACTTCATCAGTGAGGATGATAACTGAAACTGAAACCTGTTCTGAAACTGAGAAAACTGACAATAAGGTGGATCTTCAGGTGGAGTCAGTTGGAATGCAACAATCCACTGATCAAAGTCAGTTTTCATCTGATCTGATTACTGAACCAGAACTGAATCCAAGCCAGTCAGCTGAGCAAATGTCATTTGAGCGTCAAACTAAGAACATGGGTCAACATAGTATAGTTGTCAGTAGAGCTAGAAGATCCAATATCTCCCAAGAGGTATGGGTTTAATTATATGGTTGGATACACACTTCAAGTTGCAGAAGAAGTGGATGGTATTCAACCTTCTACTTACAGAGAAGTAGTGACATATTCTAAAGCATCTCAATGGCTTGCTGCCATGGGAGATAAAATGGAGTCATTACTGAAGAATCAGACTTGGGATCTAGTTAAACATCTAGCTGATAGGAGAGTTTTTACTTGCAAATGGATCTTCAAGAAGAAGGAAGGAATAACTGAGGCAGAAGGAGTTAAGTATAAGGCACGTTCGGTTGCGGGAGGGTTCAGTCACAAAGATGGGGTATACTTTGATGAGATATTCTCACTAGTGGTCAGACATACTTCAATCAGTGTGTTACTATGAATGGTGGCACAACAAGACTTAGTACTTGAGCAATTAGATATGAAGACAACTTTTCTACTTGCTGAGGTAGACAAAGAGATATACATGACTCAGCCAGAGGGTTTCCAAGTTTCTGGCAAGGAAGATTATATGTGTAAGTTGAAGAAGTCCTTGTATGGATTGAAGCAAGCTCCTAGACAGTGGTATAAAAGATTAGACAGTTACATGATCCAGTTGGGTTACAGCAGAAGTCCTTATGATTGCTGTGTTTACAACAGTCAGTTGGAAGATAGATTATACATCTATCTTGTGTTATATGTGGATGACATGCTGATAGCTGCAAGAAAGAAGTCGGATGTTCAGAATCTGAAAGACCTTCTCAATGCTGAGTTTGAAATGAAAGATTTGGGTGCAGCCAAGAAAATTTTAGGGATGGAGATCTAGAGAGATAGAAATCAGAAGAAACTATTTTTATCTCAGTAGGGCTATATACAGAAGATTTTGTCAAAGTTTTGCATGTCAGCTTCTAAGCCAATAGATACTCCTATGGCATCAAATGTTGATTTGTTAGTTTTTGCTTCACAATCAACAGAGAAGAAAGAGTACATGTCAAGAGTTCCCTATGCTAGTGCAGTTGGCAGTCTAATGTATGCCATGGTGTGCACTAGGCACGATCTGGCTCAGGCAGTCAATGTTGTCAGCAGGTTTATGGCTCAACCTGGACAGGAACACTGGAAAGCTGTAAAAAGTATATTCAGGTACCTTAGAGGTACAACTGATATTGGTCTCATTTATGGAGGTGATACTCAAGAACTGATCACATGATACCGTGATGCTGATTATGCAGGTGATGTGGACAGTAGAAAATCAATGACTGGTTATGTTTTCACATTGAGGAATTCAGTTGTCAGTTGGAAAGAAACTCTTCAGGAAACAGTGGCTTTATCAACTACTGAAGCTGAGTATGTGGCTTTTACTGATGCATCCAAGGAGGGTATCTGGTTGAAGGGACTAGTCAGTGATTTGGGGCTACATCAAGATCAAGCTGAGACTTATTGTGACAGTTTGAGTGCAATTTGTCTAGCTAAGTACCAGGTTCATTATGAGAGAACCGAGCATATTGATGCGAGGTATCATTTTCTGAGAAATGAGAAGAGGGTTGCAGTGGAGATGATCAGCACCAAGGATAATCCTGCTGATATGTTCACTAAACCAGTTCAGCAGAGCAAGTTTCGGTTGTGTCTGGACTTACTGAATATTCAAAGCTTGTAAACTGAAATCTGGATACTGAGTTGAGGGCAGATCAACTGATGAATAGAAACTCAAACATACTAAAGATGTTTGAATAGAAGCTAAAAAGACTCAGCGAAAATCATAAATGCTACTAAGAATAGAAACTCAAACATACTAAAGATGGAAATGGGTAACTTACAACAACGAAATGTCTTACAAAATACGATTGTTAAAAGAAAGTACAACAAACTTATCTTACAAATCTGCCTTATAAGAAATATAACAAGTTTTGAAATAAAATACAACATAAAGGAAATGAAATACATAGTTTAGTACAACATAATCTTCACCAAAGTATCAAAAGATTTTGTATAATAAGGAGAGCATGATCACCCGTCATCATCATCAAAGTCATGCAAAACAGATTCCACATTTTCGTCTTCTCACCACACAAAACATACAATAAAATGCAATGTAGATAAGTACAAAAGTATATAGACAAGAGGAATGAGCTATTGAATAATTAAGTTTTACGATTAAAGGTTTCCATTATTATAATTTAAGTTGTCTTGGTGAAACCAACTCAAACTCTAGGATTCACTTCATGTTCATCAATATGTCGTGCCTATTTGTTTCTAGCTTAGCTCATCTTTGTTACATCAGCATTCAAGGGCACTGCACATGGTGCTACTTAAGTATCGTTTGCAACCTATTAGGGGATCACACCAATAGCCACAGGCTGGCCCCGATAGTGTACATGTTCGGCGAAGTCCCTCCGCACCTAAAGTCTATACTGGTAGACTTATGTAGTTATTCACTTTTACTGACCGCCCACACATCGTGATATAAACTTGTGCCTTACCAATATTAGCATGATATTTAGTCTTTTAACTATACAAGTACGTTTGTTATTAGTTGTTAACTATCATCCTAAGTATTTTCAAAAAAGGCTCCCTCACTCCATCCTCTCCCTCTCTTAAGACAACTTAGACATAACATCCTAACACATACACATACATTGATGAATACTTATTCATCAAAGCACAAGCCAATCATGCTCTTCCGACGGTTCCGAAGTTCAACTCTTAGAAAGAATCCATTCGGTGCTGGAACTAATGCATCAGAAGCTAAATCATGACTTGTTCATGTTCATTAATGTTATTAGCACAAGAAACAACATTCAAACCAGAACCCTATCTTAAAACACATTAAAACAGCATATCAGACATTTTGGCGCGCGCAAGGTCCCTTTGGTGTGCTCTGAAACACTCCAGAAAGTTTGCAAATACTTCTGTTCAGTTTTGGCACGTGCTGAACTTGTTCAGCACATGCTAAAACATCGTGAACAATCTGCCTGCTTCCTGTTTCACTCCAAGCGCGCTAAGAGCCCCAAACGTGCGCTAAAAACCTATTGTAGCATCCTGAATCATCCTGAACACCCTTGGCGCGCGCCAAAAAGGTTGATTTCACTAAAAATCACCCTTTTTAATACTTTACGATTTCCAACCCAGTCACGACACTTTAAACATCAACTACTCAGAAAAACGGCAGCAAAACAAGTGCTAAACATGCTATAACATATCATGTCACAACAACAATACTTAAGCATGATTTCTAACCACAAGTCAACTCCATAACTTAACCCTAACATCATAAAACCTTAACTAAACAATAGGAAGAGACTCTTACTTGACCAAAGTAAAACTCTTAAGCAACTTCAAGAAAATCTGCAGCAAAACCTTGATTCTTCAACATTCCCAAACAAGAGCTAGACATGATCACAAGTTTCTACAACATTTATTCTATGAGTTACACCAAGAAAAACTACAAGACTTGATCAAACCCACAATTTGGGCCAAAAACCGTACATTTCAACTCGTCAACTTTTCTGTATCAAAACAAACAACTCCTTCTCCCACTGATTCCAATTCTCTATCTAATTCTAAAATCCTACCAACACTTTATGAGAATTTTGGAGGATTATCTCCTTTTCATGCTTTCTGTTTTCCTTTGCTCTCAAGGAACGTGTTTTACAAATTCTGACAACTCCCAGGGAAAAAGGGAAGTTTTATTTGTAGAAAATAACTCACAAGGAGATATTATAAATTAATTCCATCAATTTCCCTTTAATCAACATTAATTTCCATTAATCCCCTTTTTTCTTTTCTTTTTATTATAATAAAATCAAAATTTCCCATTTAAGATATATATATATATATATATATATATATATATATATATATATATATATATATATATATTTGAAAATACATACATATACAATACTTTAATCCATTCCGTTTTCGCAAAAATGACACGTCTGTCATTTTTTCGAAAATCGAAATATTACAAATTACTTGTTTAAAATTAATTAAGTGAATCTTGATGATGCCCGTTTACAATGAACAAAACAATACAGTGGAAAGAATACGTGAGGAATACAATGATCCAGTCCAGATGGTTGATGAATAAGGAAGAGCCACTTCCCCCATTTTCGGACTACTTGAGCAATGGATTGTACGCAACCGGTGTTAGAGCTACCGCATCCAATCTCTACTTAACAAGTGGAAGTTCCGAAAGCGTGTTTGATTGGATTGCTCGGCATCCCCCTTTACTTGTTGCTGCTGAGACGGTATGCAGATTACAGAATGATGTAGGTTCACACCAGGTACGGTATTAGGTATATTTACGTACGCAATTTATGTTATGTGTTTAATATGTATGTGTTTCTTAATTTATCATATGATATACGCAACCGGATCGGAGCTAATGGTTATATATGTATGCAATGAAGTTTGAGAAAGAAAGGGGAACCGCGACGCCAATTGATATATATATGAAAAGCTACAATGTAACAGAGGAAGAAGCAAAGAAGGAGGTAATGGAAATGGTGGAAAATGCATGGAAAGATGTGAATGAAGAATATCACAGACTTCTGCAAACAAAAGTGATGAAAAGGAATGATTTAGAACCAATTATAAACCTGCCGCGGCTAATGGATTTCTCCTGCAAGAACAACACAGACGGTTGGACCGACACTCCCAAGTCTGTTAAGCCTTTTATCAATAAAGTGCTTTTAGAGCCACTGCCTCTTTAGAATGAATTGAATGTTACCAACAATTTAATTAATAATTATTAATGGGGCCTTAAAATTTGTGTGAGAAATAAAATGAGGGAAAAACTGCTGAATCTCTCCTTAAAACATTGTTCGATCTCTTTGGTTTGAAGACTATATTTTAATTTCCTGGTTTGTTGATGTATTTTGTGTTTGCTACATTAATTTAAAACATTTTGTACTACACTAATCCAGTATCCTGCTGGATTTATTATCAAAAAAATCCTATTCCTTTTCGTTGAAGAAAATAATAATAATAATTTTATTCTGTCGTTCTGGTCCTCGATCATCTACCACCTACATATAATCATCTGGCCACCCAAATCGCTATTGCTATATAACGAAAAAAAATTTCAAAAACAAAATGCACTTAAACACATGGATTGGAATTATAGATTTCGGCATCAGTTCTATTGCTACATCCATTTTAAAGATGTAATTGTGGGAGACAGATTGATCTGATTCAACAATCACAATTGGAGGCCACTGTAAATCTCATTAACACAACAATAATTTCAGAAGAGCCGAAATGTATCAAAAAGATCTTTTCGGGACAAAAGAATCCACGATGTTTGTTGTGTATATATTTGTCTATCAACTTCTCAAATAAAATAAAAATTCTATCAAGAAGGTTCTATCGTGACAAAAATTATTATTCGTCACCATAGCTTTTAAGTTCTTTCATGACAAACCTTAATATTTTCACCAAAAGGCATATTTCATGTGACCATATTTTTGTCACAAAATCAAAACTTCATCACTAAACATGTGATGAGATAATGATAATGTAAAAATAATGTACACTTGAGAAAGTAACTCTATGTAATGCAAACCACCATTCTCCCAGCCACCATCCTCAACAATATGGAAAAGATTTGCAGAAATTTCTTTTGGGGAGATAATGAGGAGGGAAGAAAAATGCACACTCTGGCTTGGGACACTCTTTGCACACCAAAACAGCAAGGTGGGCTGGGGTTCAAGCAAATGAAATATATGAACATAGCATTTTTGGGCAAACTTGTTTGGGCCTTGATTCAACAAAAAAACACTCTTTGGGTACAAGTGAATGAAGTGATGGCACACAAATACAAGGAATTGACTCTTAAGGCTAAAACCGGAAGTTCTCCGATGTGGAGAGGCATTTGTAAAGCATACGCTCATCTTCGGGGTGGTTTTGATAGTGCTCGACTGGGGGCAAATTGGACAGGAGAGGACCAGGAGAGAAATATACGGTGGCTGGTGGCTACGACCTGCTAACAAATTATATGCAGGGAGTGACCTCATCTGACATTTGGAAATCCATTTGGGAACCTACAGGTCCAACAAGAGGAAATTTCCTTGTATGGACAATAGCACATAATGCCTTTATAGTAAACAGCCTGTTATAGTCAAAACATATTATGGATGCACCAGATTGCAATATCTGTGAGGAAGGTGAAGAAACAACTCTACATGCCATCCGAGATTGTGAGTAGGCCAAGGATGTTTGGAACTTATGTGTCCCTGTAACACACAAGCAAGATTTTTTTGGAACCGACTCAATGACTGAATGGATTGAGATGAATCTGAAAAATAACTAGAACACTAATCTCCGTGCAACACACTGAAAATATATCTGGAAGGAGGTTATATATGGTGTATGGACGTCGAGAAATAGACTTACTCATGGATACGAAAAGGATAGACCCCCAGCCAACGTCTTTCTGTAAAATGCAGTGGAGCGAGCAAGAAACCTCAGACTTGCTTGGTGTATACAATAACACTGTGAATTTTTTTATTGCTACTATTTGCTGATGTAGGGCTCAGCTGCAGTTTTGTACTTTGTTTATGCCTTGAGGCCAATAATAAATGATAGGATCTTCTTCAAATAAATAAATAAATAAAAAATAAATAATATATATATATATATATGAGAGAGTAACTCTATTACTCCCCAAGGGTAAAAACACATTTTTAACACTTAATCTTAACAAGCACTTCGTCATTAGAAGTCGTTTTTTATTAATAAATTAAGGAAGGAAAAAAAAACACGCACACATCATAGAGAATTGATTATTATTATTTTATAGAATATACTAGTTTCGTCTTAAAATATAAGTTTATTTTTATTTTCTTAACGGTTCGAACACTTGTTCGTTTGCCAGATTATAGTCTAGCTCACAACTAAACCGATGCATCTTGTGCAAAATAAGTCCATTTAGTTTTTTTTTGTATCATAATATAAGTCAATTTAGATAATTAATTAAGCATATATTACATTTTTCTTCTTTTACCCATATTTATTATCTACCCATACACTTTTAACAATTTTTCATTAATAACAATCTAATGTCATTTTAGATTTTTTTTCATCAAAATTAATGACATATAACCAATTTAACCAATTTTCTTAATAAGTGTGAAAAAGCCCCAAACGGACATTTTGGGACGGAGTTAGTAACATTTTTCTATACCAAAAATACGCATATAGCAGGATTTCTAAAACAAAACATTATCCTGCAATCCAAATTTACAATCTTCCTGCTTGGCTACTATAAATTCGATAATCTGCAGAAAAAATAGCATATATTGTTAGTTATTCACAATTTATTTCTAGTTTCACAATTTTCTCAATGATTCTATCATTATCAATCATGGCAATCCCACAAGCAGCAGCATCCAATCTACATCAAGAAACAAAAATGTCCATCTTTTTCCAGGACACCGCCACCGGACCTAACGCCACCCTCTCCGCGGTGGCCGGAATCCCCGGAAAACGTTGGGATTTCCTCGAATTCGGAACCGTTTTCGTTACGGATGATCCGATAACGGAATCTATAGAGAAAAATTCAAAAGAAATCGCGAGAGGACAAGGCATCTATGTAACTTCTTCTTTAGATGGTGGGAGCACGCATGTTTCGATCTCGATTGCGTTTACTAATAAAGAGTATAATGGTAGTACGCTGGAAATACAAGGACGGAGCTTACAGCTTGCGAAAGTTCGAGAAGTTTCCGTCGTCTCCGGCACCGGAAAGTTTCGGTTTGCGAGGGGATATGCTACTTTTGAAACGGTGTATTTTGATTCGTCGATACTTTATTCTGCAATTAGGTGCAACGTCACCGTTTTACATTAATGAATTGAAAATTCTATATCCATACCAAAACTGATATAACATATCTTATATAATTGATTATGATAGTATGATCATCTATATATAATGAGAATTACATCATAATCAAAACTATAAATTGTGTTATTTTATTTTGTTATGCGTATAACATTACCTTGAAATTTTCACAACAAATTGATACGTCATATTTATCATAGTTTAACCTTTATATTATACTCAATGGTACTGTATTAAAGTATTTTCTGTTATATTGTTTTGACAATTATTATGAAATCAACACTACTTTTAATTAATTGATTATGTTTGTTCCACGACAAAGAAGTTACAAAATTCAAGATTACACACCATGATCAATGAAGAAAGAAAGAGTAATATTTATGCCATGTGCATAATAAAATATCTCAACAAACTCTTACATCATTGATTTTTATAAATCTATATGAATCAATAGATTTTACATCGGTCCAAAATTGTGATGTGGATTTTATAATAGTAATTTTGATATGACACTATCATTACTCAATAAATAAAAGTATTTTACACATTTTGTTGTAAGTTTTTTATTGTTAAAGTATCACTACTCGTAATTAATTATCAATCATATAGCTAGAAACAAACCCCCCAAAGAAAAAAAAAAAAAAAAAAAAAAAAAAAAACCCCAACTCCCCTCCCGACAACAAATTGTTTGTTAGCATTTACAGATTCTTTACCGAGTTTTTTCCTTTAAAAAACACAAACTTTTTATTATTAAAAAAGAGTAGGGATAGTGTCGAAAAAATGTACAAAACAAAATGTATAATACATTTTTAGATCATTAATTATGACGTGAAATCTATTTATTCAAATTGATCTCATAAAAGTCAATTGTAGAAAATGTTGTCGTGATACTTTGTTATGTATTTTTTTTTTTTACATAAACATTTCTCTTTTATTAGAAAAAAAAAAAAAAACCAATTACAATAGAACCGCTTGAATAAGTCAATTACAGAAGGACGTATTGTAATGGATCTCCTTCAATACATACAAGTAATTTATTCAAACTATGACTACATTGACTGCTTATTCTAAATTAAATAAATAAAAATTAAAACCATGTAACATTTGTAATGGAAACTCAAATAAAGCAGTTATCGGACATCTTGGTCTCCTTTCCAACGATAGAAATCTCGGTATTGTCTTCTATAACAATAAATCGATCAAAAAAGAATTTCCTAAAGTATATGAAACAAAAACATCGTATCTTGCCTGTATTGGAGTTTACACGCAGCTTCTACAATTATTGGAGATGATCAAGTGCCCTTGTGGAACTTTTATCAAATACTTTTCCTAGAAGTTAGTTAGTAGTTAGTTATTAAGTTGTTAAGTAGTTAATAGCGGTTGAGAGTACATTGTAGCTGATCTCACTCCTATATATACTCTACAAGGATATAGGAGGTGGGTCTATTAGATTTTTAGAGTATCCAAGAACAACTATGTTGTATTTTTTTCTTTCGGTTTTCCAGTTTTCGTCATTGTTGATGTAATTTTCCTCATTAATGAAATTCTTCATCTTCTTTCGATTCTTTCTGTTCCTAATTCATTGATTAAGTGAATTCTACATGGTATCAGAGCGATTTCTTGCTCATCCGCTGTGATTGTGTGTTCCTTTATCAAGAATTGCAATTTTTTTGTAGTTCTTGTCATTTGAAGACTCTTGGAAAAGACGTTTTGTTGTTTTGCTTGTTCCTGCTCGTTTTAGTTGGAGTTTCTATGGATTCTACGCTTCAAAATCAAGGCATTTTGCCAGGTAATCCTCTGTATTTGCACCCTAATGAAAATCCAACCTTAGTGTTGGCACAACCTTTGCTCAACAATAAAAACTATCATCCTTGGAGCCATTCTATGAAGATGGCATTGATAACCAAGAACAATATAGGTTTCATAGATGGGACTATTACCCCTCCTGCGGTAAATTCTCCGGAGTTTAAGGTTAGGTTGCAATGCAACACCTTTGTAAAGACCTGGATCTTGAATTCTGTCATGCCCTCAATCGCTCAAACTGTTATGTATAAAGAAACAACTAGGCAAATATGGTTAGATTTGCAAGCAAGATTTTCTAGGTTAGATGTGTTTCGTTTGGGGGATTACTGGAGCAGGTACATGCCCTTAAACAAGGGGACATAGACATCACCCGTTATTTCACTAGACTGAAGACTTTGTGGGATGAAATTGCAATAATGAAACCTGATCCTACTTGTTCTTGCACACCTAGATGTCACTGTGCTGTTATCAAAATTTTAACTGGTTGTGCAGAAACTGAGAAAGTTTTGAAGTTCTTGAGGGGTTTGAATTTTGAATTTTCTCATGTATTGACACAAGCACGACTAATGGTGCTTGTACCAGATTTAGACACTGTTTGTGCCATGGCTTTGAAGTTGGAAGACCAGAAAGATTCTGATAATAGGATTGCAGAAGCAACAGTTTTGTATAATAGGGCTTATGATCCTAATGTTGCCCCTGCTCGTCCTGTAAATACTCAACAATCTGGTTATCAGCTTAATAATAACAAGTCATCAGGTGGTAATCCTTTCAATTTCAAGAAGAATTCTGGTAATACTCAGGTTGGTAAAAAGGTACAATGCACATTCTATGGATTTACTGGACACACAGTGGACAAATTCTACAAAGCATGGTTATCCACCAGGTTGGAAGCCTAAAAACAGAGTGAATATGGAAAATGCAATTATAGAAGACCAGGGTGTAAATGTTTCTAGTTCTGTTCCTCAAGTACAAGAGTCTGAGAGTTATACCTTGAGCAGATCTCAGTTTCAGCAACTAATGAGGCTCTTGGACGGTCAGAAGCTTGAGTCCTATGAGCATATGTCTAATCAAGCTACAGTTTTGTCCACAAACTTTATTCCTACTGCTGATAATTCAGGTTTGGCTAAACCTAATAATACGTTAACATAGATTGTGGACTCTGGTGCTACCGATCATATAGTCAGTAATGTGCACAATCTACAATCTTCAAGGCATGTACATAATATGTATGTAGGACTGCCAAATGGTTCCAGTGTTACAGTCACACACACAGGCACAGTTCACATCAATGATAAGTTAGTACTAACAGATGTTCTGTGCATTCCAGATTTTAATTTCAATCTTATTTCCTTGACTAAACTGACTGTTAATCCTGATTTTCTATTATATTTGACCTTAATGCTTGTCTGATCCAGGACAAGAAGCTTGAGATTCAGATTTGGATCAACTTGAAAATCTAAAGGGCTATATGTTTTAAATGATGCTCAGAAGAGTTTTGTTCAGTATACTCTTGTTAATCATGTTTTTTTAGTTGATACTCAATATGGTATTACAAATGAACAATTCCGGTATTACAGATTTGGTCATTTGTCTAATAAAAGGCTATTTGATTTGAGTTGTATCGGTTCTTCTTGTATGCATAGTCAAACAGTTTGTCATTGTCCCGGATTTATCTAATGCGAATAAACAAGTAATAATATTTATAAACCGGTTAACCTCAAGTATAAGGATCGTAGTATAGAGGCTATGCCGGGTCGATCTTACGGGGAACTGACGAATGTGAATCCTAGTTTTTGCTTTAAACTAACTATGTCACGAATCTAACCTAAACGAATAACTAACCTAAACAAATATGCAGAAAAAGTAACTAGACAGAGGATTGCTCCAATGCTAGGCAAGATTGAAAGCGATAAAAACTAAACTAAACTAAAGTACAGAAAAGTAAACTAAAGCTAAACAATTCAAGTTTTAAGGATTAAACCAAAGTATAACGAACGAACAAGCAATTGATCCACCTATCCTATCAACATTCAACTCTAACTCGGATTAATTCGTGATCTCTACTCAAGTCGTGATTCACCTAATCAAAGGCATAAACTCCTACTCTCGTAGACGAGTTCGTTTTCTAATCTTTTATCTTTCGATGTTAAAGATTACGTCTTTCTAACCTAGGCGTGAAATCTTTCAATTCCTAATCTAGAAAATCAACCTAATAACTCTCGTTTTAGTTAGATCAAAGATCTATTCTTTTATCATGGTGATCTAGGGTTGACATGACTCTCATCACATAACCAATCATCAAAGCAAGCATCTTTCGATTAAACATGCAATAAAACATACAAAACATGATAAAAGAAACGAACTTGAAATAGATACTCACAGATTAATCACGAATCAAAACTGAATGGTTGAAGGAAGGCTTCACAACGCTTGTTCAAAGAGGGTTTAGCCTCTTAGCATCTTCTTGACAACTCGAATTGATGAATAAAAGTACATGAAATTATCTAATCTAATCTAGAAGTTTAAGTGCATAAAACTAGAGAAAAACTGAAGGAAAAACGCAGCCAAGCTGCCCATAGGGTTTAGGGTTCGAAAATTGTATGATTAGGGTTTGGGAAATCGCGCCTATTTATAGATTTTTAGGTCGGTTTCGCTGAGTCGGTGTCGTGGACGCCCGTCCACTATCTTGGACGCTCGTCCAGCCTCTATGAACGGAGAATGAACGCTCGTTCAGAACGCGTCTGAACTCTCTGAATGTAAAATACGATTCTGGACGCCAGTTCACTTTTATGGACGCCCGTCCACTACCTTGCTCTAGTATTTTGCTCATAACTTCACTTCTAGGGCTCCAAATGAGGTGATTCAACATGCGTTGGAAAGCTATTTCAATCCTCTACAACTTTCATCAAGACAACTTTCCCTGAAAGTGCCTACAAGTGTGGACAAAATCCCCATGAAGTGCCTGGTTCCGGTTTCTTCAATGATTCTTCACTTAAACATCTTTCAACTCTTCCATCTTCATGTGATCATCGTTTAAGCTCCTTACTCATCATGAAAACGTACCTAACAACTTGATAGAAACATGCAAAATGTAACATCATACGAATAATCATAAAACACCGATAAAATCACGTAAATATCTCGATTTTGCATTTAAACACATTTAAAACTCGTTTGCTCAATAAATCTAATAAGCACTTACTTTTCTATGCAATTTATCAGATTATGGGAGAAATCGTTACGAAATATAACGGTATAAATCACATAAAATCACCCTTAACAACTCCCCCACACTTAAACCTTGCTCGTCCCGAGCAAAACAAAACAAAATCAAGCTCGAGATAGTATAGACATCTCAACAAATATAACATATATTCAATAACTTAGAAGTTCACCATCGTGTGTGTGCATAGCCATAGAAAACTTCCACTAAATCCAAACTTGAGGAACTCAAAGTAAAACTAGCTAATACCCCCTCGTAGACTAGCAATAAATGACACTCATAAGATGCACCCTACAAACGTGACATATCCCGAAAAGAATGATCGAATATATCTAGGGCCTTTCTGAAATACTCAGAGGATAATCCCTACAACATATCTATCAGTTTATACTGGGGATAAGATTAACGAAAGACTAAGTCTTATATTCATTTCATAACCAATTTCAAGTAGATTCAATTGATTTCACATTTAAACACACATCAGAATAAGCTTTTGCCCTCATAGCAGAATAGGACATACGTGGTATACCCTACCTTACTCAAATCATAAAGCAGCTTTTTCTGACTGTCGTGAGCTTTTGGTCATCATAGTGGAATAAAACATTTCGAGATAATGCCTTACCGCACTCAAATCATCGACCAGCTTCCGACACACACTATTGATTTCATTATTAACTCAACTTTTTCAAATGACATTAGCTACGTATTACTTATCACATTCAAACTTCTAGATATTCACAGTACCTCATACTACGGAACTAAATACAAACTACCATAAATCTCACGATATATACGTAGCACTAAGTACATGACTTATAAGAAAATCAAAAACTACTAATCCAAAACGGGGTATAACCTTATAAAAATAGCTCTTCATTCACTATGGCACGTGAAAAATAAATCAGGTGAAACAACTAACTTATCAAACATATGACATAAAGCATCGATGAATATAACAAACCGAACAAAACACGCATTGCTCACTCGAGACAAAACACAAATTTTGAAAATTTAGCTCATTTTAGCATAGAAATAACATCATATAAGCAATTTTGAAAATTTAGCTCATTTTAGCATAGAAATAACATCATATAAGCAAATGGTAGATACATAGCGATCATTCCCCTCCCCCACACTTAAATAACAACATGTCCTCATGTTGTGCAGAAATAAAAAGAAAGAAAGAACTTAGCTGATAGTAGTTCGAAAGTGGCAAGTCTGGAAGTGGTCGCGATCCAGATCCAAAAATGCTTGATGAAAGCAGTAGACTGTGGACCATCCACCGGAAAACTGATATCATCTGAAACTCACAATTGCTATCGCAAGTATCCTGCATACATGAAAAACAACACAAAACGTACCTCGGGGGATAGGGGAAATTATATCATATGAAACAAAAGTGATAGAGATAAAGATAAGAGGAAATCGTAAGCAAAACAACACTTCGACCCTTTATAGGACTGGGACGGCTGACTGACAAAAACAAACACAATCCTAATAAAACTGAACTAAAACAACGAAAAACAACTAAAGAAAGAAACTAATATAATATGGGATATCTAGGATGCCTCCTAGTAGCGCTAATGGTTATTGTCGTTAGCTCGACACATTTGAAGCTCAGCCTGGATCAGGCCATTTAACCTTTCTGCCAGCCACTACCTCGTGTAAGCTTTGGTCAGTAGTGTGGCCGCAGAAACAACACTTAACACATGGGGTTAAATCCTTTATAGCTTTCCAAATACGTTTAAACTTCCCCATGGTTGACCTCTTCGTCTTCTGAAGCTTTTGATGACATCTGCGTTGACGCTCCTTCCAATACTCTTCCATATCCCAACTACCAGCTAGAACCTCCTTAGATTGATCACAACCGTCATCCTTAGAAAACAAGTCGGGCAAAAACTCGTCAGACTCGTCGACTTTAGGGGTGCTACACCCGAGGATATCGAGAAATCGAACAGTCAAAGGCTTTACCTTGGGTTCACCAATGTAATGCTTGCATCGTTGACCATTCACTCGGAACGGTTGATCGCCATAACCGCGCAGCTCTAGAACGCCTCCAGGAATAATTTGGAGAATCTCAAATGGACCAGACCAACGTGTTCTCAATTTCCCAGGAAACAAATGTAACCTAGAATTGTATAAGAGAACTTGCTCGCCGACCTGGAATTCTCTCTTCTTTATCTTGGCGTCATGGAGGAGTTTCATCTTTTCCTTACTAATCCTGGCGCTTTCATAAGCCTGGAGTCTAAATTCATCCAGCTCATGCAACTGCTGCAATCGATGTTTGCCACAGGATTGGGAATCGAAGTTAAGAAACTTTGTAGCCCAATAAGCTCTGTGCTCTAGCTCAACTGGCAGATGGCATGGCTTACCGTAAACCATTTGATATGGCGATGTACCCATAGGGGTCTTGGCCGGGGCATTACAGAGACCAAATGGCATCCGCCTATAAGCGAATGTCCCATACGGGCAGGTGAAAGTGGTCTTCTCTTGGTCAATAGGATCGATGGGTATCTGGAAGTATCCTGAATATCCATCTAGGAAACAGTAGAATGCGTGCCCCGCCAGACGCTCAAGCATCTGGTCTATGAAGGGAAGGGGGAAATGATCTTTCATTGTGACCTCATTGAGTTTTCTGTAGTCAATACAGACTCTATAGCCTGTAACGAGCCTCAATGCTATCTCTTCTCCCTTCTCGTTCTTCTCAATAGTAATTCCACCCTTTTTGGGAACTACTTGAGTCGGGGAAACCCACTCGCTGTCAGCAATGGCGTAAATGATACCCATATCTAGAAGTTTAATGATCTCCTTCTTGACTACCTCTTGCATGTGAGGGTTGAGCCTTCTCTGAGGCTGTCTAACTCGTTTTGCACCCTCCTCAGTCTTGATCTTGTGCATACAGATGTCGGGAGATATTCCTCGGATATCTCCCACCTGCCATCCAAAGGCTTTCTCATTTTTGCGCAAGACGTTTAACAGTTTAAGCTCTTCTATTCGAGACAGCTTGGCAGAGATGATCAAAGGAAGCTTGTCACCTTCTCTCAGAAATACATACTTAAGATGTTTAGGCAACGGCTTCAGAACCAAGTCTACAGGGGGTTCCTCTAGACTTGATTTAAGATCTCCACTCCTCAACTCAACATCGTTGAGTTTACTTAGCGGCCCTACTGCCAAAGCTTCTTCTCTTAGCCCATCCTCAAAATCAGCTGCTAACTGGTCTAGATTGACCACACCATGATTATTCAGATTATCGATCAATCGCTCATATTCTGCTTCTACAGCCAAGACTTGCTTATCCATGAAGTCATTGAAGTCATCAGACGTCTCCTCAATGGAAAAGCCGGTTGGAGAACCGGAGGGTACTTGAATAGATTTAGAAACGCTATAGCTCACCTCTTGGTCACCAACTCGGATAGTTACTTTCCCACCATCACAATCGATGAGGGCTCTAGCTGTAGATAGGAAAGGTCTTCCAAGAATCAGAGGAACATTTTCATTTTTCTCCATATCTAAGACATACCAGTCAACGGGAAAGGTAAACCTACCAACTTGAACCAATACGTCCTTTAGGATCCCCGAGGCTTTCTTTGAAGATCTATCAGAGAACTGCAAGTTCATGGTAGTGGGTTCTAGAAGACTTTGTAAACCCAGTTGCTTGCAAATAGATAATGGCATCAAGCTTATGGATGCACCCAGGTCACATAAAGAATTTGGAAAGACTAGGCCTCCCATCCGCAATGTGAGCACGAATTTCCCGGGGTCACCTCTTTTGATTGGTAAGTCTGGATAATTGATCATTGAACAATCCTCACCAATTGCCCGATCCATTTCTGCTAACTTCTTCTTCGAAGAAACAACATCCTTTATGAATTTGGTGTACTTAGGCATCTCTACCAAGACATCTGACAATGGAAGATTTACCTGAGTATTTTTCAACAAATTAAGCACCTTTTCATACTTCTTATCTGCGCTCAATGGGATGTTGCTCTTTCTAGGTGGAAAGGGAAGCTTTTTCAAATCCTCCTCGGAAAATACTTTCTTCGAGGGCGAACTAACGGCCTTGTCTTCCAAATCTTTCCATCGAACCGTCTTTTCATTCTTTTTGCTAGTCAGGGGATCAGCCACCTGACTATCATTTAACTCATCACTCCTCAGGGGATCAGCCACCTGAGGATCCTCAAATATTTCACTTCTCAGGGGAACAGCCACCTGAGGACTTCCAATTGATTCTTTATTCCTCAAGGGATCAACCACTTGAGGAATCTCAACTCTTTCTTCTATCAGGGGATCAGCCACCTGATTTTCCTTCTGCAGCCAAGGGGATGATGGGTGCTCAACTTCCCCTCCTGCCTTATCAATGGCAGGAGGGGCTAGTGGTTTCCCTGGAAGCTAGGGGGACCACCAACTTGAGAACCACTAAATCGGCCTGAGCAACATGACCGCCCTTAGGATTTTTCTCGGTAAAACTGGGCAGATGCCCAGGGGGTCTTGACGCTAGCTGCTCAGCCAATTGCCCTATTTGTCTCTCAAGATTTTTTATTGTCCTGCATTGCTCCTCCAACTTGGTTTCGAAATTGTTGGATTGGGAGGGTCCTTGAGAGTTCTGATGATTTTGAGGGAGTGGCTGATTGGACTGATTTGGAAATGTAGAATTAGAATTGGCGGGCCAATTCTGATTGAACCTTTGCTGTGGATTGGAAGAATTATAGCTTGGGTTCTGATTATAACCAGGGTTTCTATTGAAGTTTGAATTAGGATTAAATCCCGAAGATTGATTAAACCCTTGGTTTTGGAAACTGTTCTGGCCAGAGAATTGGTTATTGAATCTCTGATTTGTCTGGCCAGAGAAAGCATTGACTTCCGCATTCTGCCCAATCATGGGACAGAAGCGAGCAGTGTGCCCCATGCTATCACATACTTGGCATGTGATTGGATTATGCTGTCCATAGTCATGAACATCATTGACTTGCTGAGCAGAGGGGGAAGAAAATTGACATTGGCCAGTCATATGGCCGGTCTGACAGCATGCTTCACAATACAGAACTTGAGAGTTCCGTGAAAGTGAAGGAGCCTGATAACTCGGGTAGGGGCCGGTGTGAGAGGCTGTCAGTTGAGAAGGTGCCATCTGCTTTTGCAGTATGGAACCAAGACTTTGCATAGTCACCTCTTCGACCTTGGGAGGGGGAGGAGGTGCTTGGATGGCTTGATAAGAGGGGGCATAGTTATATTTTGCAATGTCCTCGAACAACGCCCACCCCTCATCAGGTGTTTTCTTGAGAAATGCCCCACCAGAGGAACTATTGACCATGCCCTTGGTGAGCTCGGTCAATCCGCTGAAGAAAGTATGGACTTGCCTTTGCTTTGGCAAGCCATGATGGGGACACTTTCGCAGGAGAGACTTAAACCTTTTCCACGCCTCAAAGAATGATTCATTTTCCAGGTGACGGAATGTGAAGATTTCGTTCAGACAGTGGGCTGTTTTTGAAGGAGGAAAGTATTGACTTAGAAATTCCTTCTCGAGCTCCGCCCACGTAGTGATGGATTCAGAGGGGAGAGAGTGATACCACTCGAGTGCCTCCCCCCGTAAGGAAAATGGAAATAGTTTAAGTTTGATGGCGTCCTCACTTACACCTTGGATACGGGTAGTACCGCATATTTGCAAGAATGTGTGTAAGTGAGTGTGGGGGTTTTCAGATGGGAAACCATGGAAAATTGATGCATCCTGCATCATCTATATAAGTCCGGGTTTAAGCTCAAAGTTTGGAGCAGTAATGGTAGGCATGACGATAGCCGGGTTGATGGTGACTGTGCCGGGCATGGCATAGTCGGCCAATGTCCGTCTATCTTCCGCTGCCATTATTACTATTCTTTCGATTTCTCCTGAAAGATATTGCTCAAATTCTTGATCTAGAGCGTTTCCTTCGTCGAAATGAAGTCTCCGCCTATTGGGTCGGACTATGGTCCGCTCGGAGTCAGGGGAATAGATTAGTGGTCCCTTATGACTACGAGTTTGCATAAACCGAACACCAACTCAAGGTGTTGAGCAAGAAAGGATAGAAAGTGACGAATGGACAGATCAGACAGAGGGAAAGGATAACTAAACCTAGAGGAATCAAAAACTACGAAACTTAACTACGAAAAATTTAAAACAGAAAAACAGAAAATACTAAAAACGTGTTGAAATCTTCTGAGCCCAAAATGGAAGGGAAAACAGTGGATTTTGACCTCGAAAACGGTGTCGGACGGCCTATGGCCATCTACCACGTCGTCGGCGTCGGAACGAGCTTTCCGAATTGGGGTCCTGCGCGCCAATCCGACACTCGAGCCGAAAGTTATGGCCAAAATACTATCAAGTGCTAAAACGGACCCTTTTATCCTAAAATTTGATCGTGAAAGGTGTGAGTCGGATGATTCAACCTTAGATGTCTACCGACAACAGTTAACTACGAAAAAAACAGAAACCCTACTTGAAATAAAAATAAAAACTAATGGCAGACAGGACAGACGGGCGTCCAATTAACTGGACGGGCGTCCTCCTGGAGGAAGAACTGGACGGGCGTCTGTATGACCAGACGCTCGTCCAACTGGAACAGATTCGAATAGAGAGCAGAAAAAGAAACGATAACAGAAAACAGAGACTAAAACTCAAAAACAAAAGTCTATGCTACAACTAACAAGAACAAATATTAATTAACAGAAAAAACAAATAAGTAAAACAACTAAATCACCAACGAAAAATAGAAATAAAAACAAAAACCTAACCTAAATAACAAATAAAAACAAAAACTAGGCAACCGTCCGGTTCCCCGGCAACGGCGCCAAAAACTTGTCCCGGATTTTATCAATGCGAATAAACAAGTAATAAACCGGTTAACCTCAAGTATAAGGATCGTAGTATAGAGGCTATGCCGGGTCGATCTTACGGGGAACTAGACGAATGTGAATCCTAGTTTTTGCTTTAAACTAACTATTGTCACGAATCTAACCTAAACGAATAACTAACCTAAACAAATATGCAAAAAAGTAACTAGACAGAGGAAATTGCTCCAATGCTAGGCAAGATTGAAAGCGATAAAAACTAAAGTGCAATTAAAAGTAAACTAAGCTAACAATTCAAGTTTTAAGGATTAAAACCAAAGTATAATGAACGAACAAGCAATTGATCCACCTATCCTATCAACATTCAACTCTAACTCGGATTAATTCGTGATCTCTACTCAAGTCGTGATTCACCTAATCAAAGGCATAAACTCCTACTCTTGTAGACAAGTTCGTTTTCTAATCTTTTATCTTTCGATGTTAAAGATTACGTCTTTCTAACCTAGGCGTGAAATCTTTCAATTTCTAATCTAGAAAATCAACCTAATAACTCTCGTTTTAGTTAGATCAAAGATCTATTCTTTTATCATGGTGATCTAGGGTTGACATGACTCTCATCCATAAACCAATCATAAAGCAAGCATCTTTCGATTAAACATGCAATAAAACAATACAAAACATGATAAAAGAAACGAACTTGAAATAGATACTCACAAATTAATCACGAATCAAACTGAATGGTTGAAGGAAGGCTTCACAACGCTTGTTCAAGAGGGTTTAGCCTCTTAGCATCTTCTTGCAACTCGAATTGATGAAATAAAAGACATGAAATTATCTAATCTAATCTAGAAGTTTAAGTGCATAAAACTAGAGAAAAACCGAAGAAAAACGCAGCCAAGCTGCCCCTAGGTGTTTAGGGTTCGAATTGTATGATTAGGGTTTGGGAAATCGTGCCTATTTATAGATTTTTAGGTCGGTTTAGTTTGAGTCGGTGCTTGGACGCCCGTCCACTATCTTGGACGCTCGTCCAGCAGCTTATGAACGGAGATGAACGCTCGTCTATGCAGCGTCTGAACTCTCTGAATGTAAATCGCACCTCTGAACGCTCATTCGGTTGAGCAAACGCCCGTCCACCATGGACGGACCGTGGACGCTCGTCCATCGATGCTGGAACTCGATCTCTTGATCATTATCTCTTCCTTCTTCCATCTTTATCCTTCTTTTCTCATCTCTATCTCGATTTAGCTCGAATTATATCAACATTTGATCATCAATTTAGCCTCCAACATGTATCTACATCACATTAAGACATCGCAAAACGTAACACAATCCAAATACTCATAAAACCATAATCAAAACACGTACACAACCTCATTTTGCGAATAAACTAATTAAAATCTCACTTGCTTAATAAATCATTTAAAACCACATTTCCTATGCAAATCATATGAATTATGGGGGAGAACATCATAAAATACAACGTTATAAAACGTATAAATTCACCCTTAA